>QZLH01000674.1:18123-36726 GCA_003833135.1 Oehlia diaphana
AGAATTGAAATATTCTTTAATACTGCAAGACAATTAGCACAAAATTTTAAATCGCATTCGACTATTAAACCATTTAAAATATTGAATACAGATGAAAATTTTATTATTGCAGTTAATGAGCCAAAAGGGCTTCTCGCAATATATAATACAGAAGAAGTTAAGGTATTTGATATAAGTCTCTAGTTTATTTTAATTTTGTAATCCATTTTTCGTCTAATTCATTTTTTTTACACAAAAAATGTAACAACAGCTTGATGTATTTTCTTTTGACGATAATCGATCAAGGTTATATGGATTTTGTGCAAATATTCAATTATTGCAATGGTATGGTGGTAATATACCGAATATTAAATATTTTCTGTTCATCAAAGACACTAAGGAACTTTGCTTTGTCGAAAATTGTGGACGAGCACGTATTTTTAATCTTGTGAATTTACAATTCCGAGTAGCAGATTGTAAGTTTCCGTCTAATTTAGTAAATGTTTTAAGTTCCCCAGATGGTTCTTGTGTTATGGCATTTACGAAAGAAATATTGGAAGATAAACCTGGTGAAGCTGATTCAATTATTTCTATTGATGATAAAAAAAAACGTGATTATAATAGTGATATTGGAGAAATAAATCGTGTTTACGTTTATTTTTCCGAAAACTTTGGAGGTGCTGTTGATAAAAGTTCGTAATTTAAAATTTCTCTTTTATATTATTAGAAGTTTGTTAATTTATTAATATTAATTTTCTTTTATTTTTCAGTTATTGAATTACCATTAAATTTTAAATTCTTGGAATTTCTTCAAATTTCCTGTATCAATAACCGACAGACTCATTTGATCTCACTCGATTTAAATAATGGATGTTTTAATTCTTTATTAGTCAAAATAATTCTTCAAAAGGCGAAATTTCGTTTCCAAAAATGCATGCAAAACCAATCACTCGTGCTTCAGAGAACAAAATCAAATGATCTTATCAACACTTATAAATTAATGTTTGAAAAATATCCAATTGATGGCTGTGTCGATCCTGAGCAAAGTCGCCCTCTTAGTCTAAAAGTAGTTCTTGATGTTGATAAAAATAACATTAAAAAATATGGCGAGAAATTTAAAAAATATGTTACTAAAATATTTGATAATTTAAAGCATTCTACAAAGAAACCTGCAAGTATATTAAAAGAATTTTCTATATCGGTTATTACTTTTCAAGAACTTGATATTGCAAATGTGAAATTTCAGAAGAAATTTTCATCAGAATATCAATTGGGAGAGTGGATTATTCAACTTTGTTGTCTAATTCCAATACAAATTGCTGTAGCAAGAAACAACTTATTTCAGCCACTCAAGGATGGATTATCTTCGGATGAAAACTATCAAATTGAACTAGGAGATGATCGTCGTCATGTAGAAATTATATCAAAAGACATATCTTTTGGATGGTATGAGGGAATATTCAAGCATTTTAGTAATAAAAAAGTAAAAATTATTTCAAGCATGGGTGAACAATCATGTGGAAAATCATTTATGTTAAACCATCTTGTTGGAACTACATTTGATGGGTCAGCAATGGTATGTAGTAAGACCCGAGCTATATATAGAGGTGAGGTGCAGCCAAAAAAAAATCTCTACGGGTTTTTTCAGGGCCGGAATTATTATAATGCCAGTCAGCGTCTAAAAAAGGAAATAAAATCTGGTCAGCATTATATATAAAAGGGAAGATCTACATGATTATTTCGGTCAATTCTACGAAAACTCATACCCTACCTTTTTATGTATAGCTCGGGGTCCCTATGTAGTATATCTTTTTAAATTTTTTAAATTATTAATTAATTCTAAATATTTACTAGCGCTGTACTGAAGGAGTATGGATGTCATTAGGTAGAGTTTAAACTTTTTTTTTACTCCATCAAAGTACATTACATTTTATTAACTTTTTTATTTATAGTTAATACAAAAGAATGTATTTATGTCGCGCTCGATTTTGAAGGATTAAGATCTCTTGAAAGAACTCCACAAGAAGGTATGTGCTACAGTGTATCTTACAAATTATCTATTTATTTATCATGATCTAACTATATTTTGTAAATAATAAATTCTTAGATATGTTTCTAACACTCTTTAATACAGTTGTCTCAAATCTTATTCTTTATAAAGTAAATATTAATTATTATATTATTGGCTCTTGCTTTGTATATTTACTAATATGATCAATAAATTGTTTAATGACGAAAGAATCAATACACCATAAATAGAGATGCATCAAAAATGTTTCGAAAATTTCAAGATGGCGTAAAGTTATTCGAGTCTGATCCAAAGATATTTCAGGTAAATCATAATTACGATATAATTATTTAAACCCAAACATTTGCATATTATTTATTAATTATTTTTCAGGCAAGACTCTGTATTATCATTAAAGACGTGCCTGAAACAGATAAGAATGGTATTACTAAAGAGTTTCAATTAAAATTGGATAAATTAGTTGCAGAGGTAATTAAAATAAAATTATATAACAGTGTATATCTTTTATAAAAACTAATTTAAATGTTTTAGGAAGGAGGAGATAATTTTATTACAAAAATGTATGGAGGTGGATTAAATATTATAGCTTGGCCTGTTTTTCATGATGTAGCATGGTTTGAAAAGCTATCAAAAATTAAAATAAAGCTAGATAAACAGGAAACAAATTATGAAAATGCCAAAACTTTCTTGCAAAATACGAAAGTAATCATGGCTAAATTGAAGGTTTGTAAGCACTACGTCTAATGATGAGAATTCTTTTTCTTTAATTTTTACATTTTGAAATTTAGATATGTGATTGGAGCTCGTTAAACGAAAACCTCATACACATCCGTGTTGCAACGTTAAAAAGATTGCTTCCAATCGCTGTATCTTATGGTATAGAGCAAAAGGATCCCATTATTGAACCTCTTGTGGTAAATAACACTCCTTTATTTTAATGAAATTAGCATATATAACTCTTAATGAGAGATGTGTGTATTTAAATATTTTTAAATTTATTTATTTAATAGAATCATGATTCCGAAGAACCAATTGATGGCCCAATAGATTTTTTGAACGATGAAAAACCAATTAAATTATTTCCAGATGACGATGATCATGTTGATGAATTTTTCATCCAGCTTTCTGAGTATTTAAGAAACCACTTCGAGAAAACCACACAACCACGAAAGGAGTCATCTAATGATAATGAATGGTTTTCTAACTTTGATAGATTCTTAAAGGATATTATTAAACGTCGAACTTCACGTGTTCAAAATTGGTATATGCAAAATACTGCCAAATTTCCTCAAGATAATAGTGACATAATTGATGGAAAGTATGCATTGGATCAAAAAATAGGCGAACTTGCACGTCTATGGACTTTGTGTGGATTAACATGTCATCAATGTGGTTTGAAATGTGTCAAAAATTGTGGTTACAAAGAAAATCATGATCACAAAGACAAAGAGAATCATGACTACAAAGAGAATCATGATCATACAGAAAATCATGACTGTTTAACCGATCATAAGTGCCATTTTCCTTGTCACTTTACCGAAGCTCACAACGACAGTCCAACCCCAGAATGTAGACACAAAGCTGGACATAAAGGAAAACATGCTTGTGCTAAAATGATTCATTTATGTGGTAAAGCATGTTTCCTTATTGACAAGTTTAATTGTCAAAAAGTTTGTTCTAAGGAAATTGGACATGATGATGGCGAACATTTGTGTCAATCAAAACGTAATCATTATTGTGGAAATGATTGTTCACTATCAATACACAACACAAAAGGAGATTATCGTTGCCCAAATAAATGTATTATATCATATGAAGAAGAACATGATTTTCATCGTTGTGAAAATACAATTTGTCCAATTCAATGTCCAATTCCAGATTGCAAGGAAAGGTGTCAAAGTGATGATCACTTTCATGCTTTTTCTGACTCGCAGCAGGTTAATCATTTTTGTGGGTATGTACTATACTCTTATAATACTCTTATAATTATTTTCATTATTTTCTTTCCGAATGAATGTTAATTAATTAAAAAAATATTTTTAATTAAAGGAAAGAGCATCAATGTCGTGAATTATGCGAAGAAGAAGGTATATGTAACGTGGTGACTGAACCTAAAAAGCAAGAAGAAACTTATAAGGGTAAAGTCGAAGGAACAGTTTTTATATATACAAAGGTACAATTTTAATGTATAATGTTAAAAATATGATAAAATTTATTAACTCTTAAGCCTTTGATAATTTATTATAAATAGCATATTCAATTAAGTGAGAAATTAAAATGTAATAAAAAGATTCCTCCGAATGAATTTGAGCATACTGGAAGACATTCGCATAAAGAAGAGGGAGTATTTCATTATTGTGATAAAAAATGTCAGTTCTGCGAATATTATGTATGTATTTCAAGATTTTATGTTTAATTATATAATTTCATTTTTTGGCAATTACAACATTAAAAAAATTAAATGAAATTAGTGTACGTTACCTTATGGACATCCGCAACAAATTCATGACACAAGACATGGTAATATGACACAAACTGAATTCACAGGAGAAGATGATGAATTTGTATATGCAGGGTATAGTATATAAATCATTAAAGAAAAATCTAGTGAATATATGTTTTGTTTTAATAAAAACGTCTATTTGTTAGATACAATTTAAGAGTTGGTGATCAAGGAACGTTTGTTCTTTGCAATTTCGTAAGTATTACACTAATATAGATTTATAATATATATATATATATTAATTTTCTTTCTCTGTATTAGTTTTGTAAAGATTTAGGCAGACATCGCCATATTGATTATTGCCAAAATGATGAAAATTGCAAACTTGAAAATCAGGATCTGCAACACATCAATGGTAATTTGTAAATTCTCTCTTCCTTAAATGAACTTATTTACATATCACCGTTATTATTCTTTAATCAGTGAAAGTTTCGCCTAATCCTGATAAGCCAAAAGATTTTATTTCTCACAAACTTTTCTGGGAGCGAACAGGCTTCAAAGGTATAAAATACATAAAAGTTCCTCTGTGTCCCCTTAATGCATTTTATGTATATTTAAATTGTTTTATTTGATATTAGATCCTTATACTGTTCAAGAACAAGATGAATTTGTAAAATGTGATCATGAATGTCCCGATGAAAATCATCATAAATCCGGATCTACATCATTTTGTGAAAAACAACTTTTCCATGCCCCAATATCAAAACCTCCAAATGATTATGGATATATATCTTCAGATGGGCATTATTTTAATTGTGAAAACCCAAATACTGCTTTTCACATTATCTTTGTTTTGGATTATTCAGCTTCTATGAGTACGCAAGATATTAAACCGATTCAAGACTTTCCAATTTATAATGACTTAACAAAGAAGCATAATAATAGGATTGGCGCAGTTTATCAGGCGGTAATATTAAACGATATTCAATTAACCAATCCAATCTTAGTTTTCGTTAACTAGATTTACTATTAATATAGGTATACTTATTTATGGATACACGTAGAAATTCTGCTAAAATAACTATGCCTGATAGCATTTCATTAATCTTGTTCAACCATGAGGTATTCAATTTTACACTTAACGATATTTGAATTTGAACTCATATTTATTCAAAAGATACAAGCTAATCACGCTAATCATCGAAATAATCTAGACTATAGTTCCATTTGAATATCGAGATTTAACAAATCTGAAAGATTTGTTAAATTCAATGCTCCAATACAAAGCTCATGGTGGTACAAAATATGGTGATGCAATTCAGAAAGCTGGAACTTTGATTGAAACTTACTTTGATCCTACAAAGTACGTTCTTTTGAATAAGTTAAATACATTAACTATTTAGTTTATATTTATAATTTTCTTTTTAGAGTAAATGTCATTATATTCTTATCTGATGGAGAATGCGAAACTCCAACAAATCAACTTAATGCTATTTGTAAACAAAATAAAGAAAGAGGGTAATTAGTTTATTAGCTTTTTTTTTTTTTTTGTAATAAAATTCATTTAATGACTCTATTTTTTTTAAAAAAAATGAAAATTTCAGTTATCCGTTATATCTTTATACGGTATTATTTGGTAGTGATCGGTATAGTAGCCCTTTAGAAGAAATGGCAGATATTGCACAATCTTATCATCCACAGAATTCATCATCCAAAGCTCTACGATGTCAATTTACTAGTACTGCTGATGCGGGTAAATTAGTGAATCATTTTAATTACGTAGAAGAAAGCTTAAGAAAACATAAACCAGCATTATTGAGGAAAGTATAATAAGTATAATAGGGATAAATTAAGTTAAATTTTTCAATTCTTATTGTTTTTGAGATTTCTTTTTAAATCTTGTATATGAATCAAATGAACATTATTAATATTATATTTAGTGAATTTTTGGCAGGAGTTTATGACGTATATTTCAGATTTATAAAGTGCGATTAGGAGATAATTAGCAAAATTATATACGCTATATATATGGCGTAATGTTGTAATGCCATAATTTTTCATGCCGATTACCGAATGTTGTAATCGTAAAAAAACGTATCATAATTATTTAAAAACGTCACCCGCCACTTAAAAACATTATTATGTTATATCTATTTTAGTAATAATAAAAGTATTTTAAAACGATGAAAGCAATCTAGTCATAATCATATTTTGATTATGGAAACTAATGAGGATATGAGTTCATAATACCGCAGAAAATGTAGCTTACTATCGCATAAATGACAATTTTTTTTGACTCGACGAGTTAGCTCGAGAGTCATAATGCGGGTCAAAATTAATTGTAATTTTGGCCAAATATAAATCGATTTTTTGGAATTACGAAATTAAAAGGTAAAAAATAATCTATATCTATATCTCAGTCTATATCTATAAAAAAATTCCCTGTGCGCCCGTAACGTTTAGACTACCCCGCATAAAAAGGTGGATTTAAATTGGATCGTCCAATATCATGTGCCTGCGCCCTGTGCTACAAATTCTTATATAGGATTCAGAGTGGCGCATCATTTGCCATTGATTGGCCCCAATACAATTTTGAATTAGGCTGCATAAATGATTGGCGTAGAACAGATTTATAGCAACGAAATGAAACTAAATCAATAAAAAATTTATTCACATGAGAAATCATTTAGAAATCGGAAATTCCAGTTTTTTGAATTTTCCCATATGACAAATTTTCTTTTTTTTTTTAAAAAAAAAAATATTTTTCAGTTTTTTTGGATTTTCCCACATGACAAAAAAAAGATCCTTTTCTTTCAAAAAATCCACCTTTTCTTTTATAAAAATTTTACATTTAATTTTTAATTTCTAATGATTGCATAGCTTTCAAAGTTTTAGGTACCAGGATTTTACCAGGGGGAATTGAATGTTTCTAATAACTATATTTAATAACTATGCAAAAAAGCAAAAAAAAAACCAAAAAAATGAGGACTTTCTTTTTTTAGTTTCCAGTGGTATTCTTGGTTTGTCTTCAGACGCGTAAAAATTTGGTAAGTAAGGAATACATTTCTTTTAATCAAATGGTTTCTAATGGTTTGATTTTTCATTTTTTTAGATGACTGAATAAGGAATAATTTATACGCCAACAAAGTTGGGGTGAGTATTTTTTCTTTGAAAAATTTTTTAACAAAACATTTACTAACATCACATCTCTTCCTTTTTTTTATACAGTTTATTTGTGATTCTGGAAGCATGAAATTTTGGTAGGTTCTTTTAAAATGCTTCTTTTAATATAACATTAGTTAATAAGATATTTACTATGCTTATTTTTGCATTCTGTAGGTGGCTCTTTGGTCTTTCTGGGCATAGAATTCATAAGTGTTTTCATTAATTTTTTATTTCTTAATGAAATGAAACAGTAACTAAATTTCGTGTTTTACATTTTGTAGTTTAAACAGTTCTGTGACACCTTGAACAGATGTAGATTTTGGTAAATAAAATTTTTCCATTATTTCTTTAACAAAACATTATTGATGATTCATTTTTTTTTGTAGCAACAACCCTTTTCTCTTTTTAGGTTTTGGCAGTACCTTTCAGAGTGAAGGTTAGTTTGAATTATATTTAAAAAATTCTTTTTCATAATTACTAATTATTTTTTCTTTTCTTTTTTTTAAAGTTTGGTACCTTTTTTTAGGTTTAGTGAATCTTTAAATGTTTTTAGGTTTGCCGGCTCTCTTGTGGGTTAGTGTTAGTTTTTTTGTTTCTATCATAATTCTACACATTAGTATTTTGACGTGTTGTTCTGCAATACAGCATGATTTAACATTGATCAGCATATGATGCTCCTGATGAATTACTATAACTATGATTATAACTATTATAATTATTATTTTATTTTGTCAATGTAAAATGTAAAATCACTTGCCACACACAGCCTATACAGTAACGTTTAGATTACCCGTATAAATAATTTTTGAATTGTGAAATGTGTGTTGTGCCTGCGTCCGATTGTCTCGTGATTGTACAGTCAGCTCTCATTTACCCCAAAATTTCGAAGTAAAATTCCGCCCCCACGTGATATGTGATGTTTAAGGGGCGTGAAAAATATTTCGAAAAAATGAAAACGGAAGGGTGTGACACGGGGTGACATTTTATGCAAGTCACGTGGGGGTGAAAAATCTTGGGGCGACGCTGGGGAAGATGTCAGCTCTCGATATAACGAACCCACTTTACGACGAATTTTTCCGAACACGTTACATATAACCAATCAAATACGGCCGTAACTCTCGTTATAACGAATCAACCAATTAAATTCTTTAAAATTCTTCGCTATAACCTTATAACGACTGAGAGGGTCCTTATATCGAGAGCCGACTGTATAATTAAAAAGTGACTAATGTTACTGTCACTTATCTTTATTTGGTTAGATTAAAAGCTACGGCTAATTTTTTTTTAATGCATTTTTTTCTTATACGGCTAAGTTTTTTTATCGCAGGACACATAATACAACTGCGGCTGATTTAAAGTTAGAAAATTTGTATGTTCGTATTAATACTCATCTATGTAATAAATTAAAATTTTTTGGTTCCACCGTTTTGCAATAATGATGAGCTCACATTTGATTACTAATATTTATTATTACATAATTGTTATTTAGGTCGGTTATCTCATATTACTATGTATTAGCATAATAATAAAATTATTGGATAGTAACGGGAGTTTATTATAAAAATTGCATGAACGGTCCCGTCAAACCGATAATATTATTATTGGATGATTTAAACTATATTATATAATTATTTTATCTCTTAGATTGAATTGATCGCGGGTTTTTGCAATACTCTTATTAATATCGATTTATAACAGTAGTTGATCCCTCTAATAAAATTTGTTTCTGATATCTGCATTTCGCATTAGTAGTAGATAATTAACTTATTTAGTTAATAAATTTTTTTAATATATTTGTTGCTTGATCGGTAAGTCATGTTGTACATCTAATCTAATTCCGGTTAATGAAATTTAATCAGAATTTTTTTTCCTTTTCTTTTCTTTCGAACCAAATCTAAATTTTTTCAGTTCCCCTTTGTTTTTTTTCTTGAACCGATCTTTTACTTTTGGTTCTTTCTTTTTTTTCAAGTTTCCTCTTTCTCTTTCGAAACACCTTTTTCTTTTCTTTTCTTTTTTAAAAATTTTTCATTTTTTTTTTTCTTTTTCGGACCGAAATTTTTTTGTTTTTTTCATTCTTTCCCGTTTAGACTTAGTTTTTTTTTCCCCAAATCAAAAACCATTATTATTATTTTTCTTTTATTAAATAATCTTATTGTTTCAGTTAAGACCTATTTTTTTCATACTATTTTTTTTCTATTATTAATTTTTTTTTTTTTGGTCTTTTTGGACCGAATTTATCTTTTTTTTTTGGTACTTATTTTTTTTTTGGATTCCTTTTTTTTCAAAAATTTCCCTTTTTTTAAACCGATTTCTTTCTTATTCTTTTTCTTTTCCCCTTTCTTTTTCTTTCAAATTTTTTTGTTATTTTTTCTTTATTTTTTTTCCGGTTGGCTTTTTTCTCCAATCTGAAAATTTCCCCCCTTTCCCTTTTCAGTTTAGCTTTTTTTTCAAACTGAATTTTTTTTTCCCGAGTACATTCTTTCATCATTTAGGTTGGGTCAATTCTGCAGCGCCTAATAATTAAGTTTTAATAATTGAAGAATAATGATTTACAACAAAAACATTTTTACAGTTCCCGACTCTTATTATTAATAATAATAATAATTTTTAGGTTTTTATCAAGCTCAATAATAGACTAACAATAATTAATATTTCTGGGGAATTTTATATTAATTAGTGAGGTAATTTTTTTTCTATAAAAATAGATTGCTATAATGAATTTCTTTTAGATATAATAACACTTTATATGTGTTTTTTCAGCAGAGGATATAAATTTTTTTATGATAAAAAAATTTTTTTGTAACAATATAACAATAAACTACTTATACAAATAATAATATTTCATATACTGTATAACACTTGCACACAATTCATTGTTATTTGTATAATCATATAAATTGTGTAATTTATTATATTTATCTCCTACAAATACCATCATAGTAATAGTATAAAACTGGACTTATTCACACTGCATGGCAAATAAAATATGTGTGTTTATTATTACTCTCGTCCACGGCGCAGCGCGACGGGTTACGGCTAGTTGTTATATAAAAAAAAATTAGACACTTTTATATTATGATAATGCAATCTGACACTACTATATTTTTGGCCCGCATTACCTATCACGTACACACTAGCAGTTCGATCTCAAAAAAAGCTCGGGCATGTGATTTTTGAGCATGTGATTTTGTTACATACGGCGCAGTTTGTGGCAACTGATCTTATTTAAATATTTATCGCGTATTATTTAAGCTATTATTTAAGCTATTCTTTCTTTTCGCGTCTACATTATCAAATACCAAGAATACAAAATTTTTTTTAAAAAAAAGGTTGGCCTATTTTATTTACAATAGCTACTTGCAGAAAATATGAAACCTGTAGAAATAAACCTAATATCTTGGAAATCACAAAGTAAGCAATAATACCAGTGCAACAAACTAATTTGCAACTGTTATTTGACAGCCTAATTAATGCTATCTTCTCTTCTAGAAGAGCAAAACTAGTTTGTATCATAAAGTAGTAAGGCAAAATAAGTGAACCATGCCATTAACATGGAAGGCATACTGATAGCACTCATTATTCACAATAATTTATTTTAAATTAATGTATTTTAATAAATTGAAATTTGAAATTGAATAAATTTTATTGTCAAATTAATATACATTCTATTTTAATAAAATAATTACACTAATTTATTAATTTAAAAGAATTTGTTTTACTCTTATGAATTAATATCTATAAAATTTCATTATATTCTCAAGCAATCATTTTTGGAGTGGAGTATCTTAGGGTAAGGAAAGTTACTTTAGGCTGAAATACCTATCTTTGAAGGAAACATTGACATTGGAGTATCTTAGGGTTAGGGTAAGGAAAGTTGGTTTAGGCGCAAATACTTATCCTTGAAGTAAGGAAAGTTGGTTTAGGCGCAAATACTTATCCTTGAAGTAAGGAAAGTTGGTTTAGGCGCAAATACTTATCCTTGAAGATAACGCAGACATTGGAGTATCTTAGGGTTAGGTAAGGAAGGTTAGTTTAGACTGAACCTTTTACTTTTGGAGTTAGTGTTGACCTTAGGAAGTTAATTTAGTAGTGCAATTTCTATAGCCGCAGTCAAATCACATGAATCACGTGCCCGAGCTTTTTTGATGGTTACACTGGGGGAGTTCAGTTAACGTAATAAGAACCTGGAAACTATATACAGTATATATAAGTTGTTTCAAAATTCAAAAATTTATTACTATTAGGTGTAACCCAAATAAAATAATCAACTTGATGTAAAAAGTATCTAATTAATTTTATTATTATAAAACTAATTATTATATGAATCAATTAAATTATCTATATTTCTTTACCAGTTATATTTATTTCATCTAACCTTTCAACATAATTAAAAAATTAAAATCATCATAAAGAATTTTAGATTAGAAAAAGTAGAATTATTTTTGGAACTTTTAAGCTTGCATTTTTTTAATTATATATAAATATCCCTTAAAATATAAATATATTATTACCCATTATAATAGCAACCTAAAAACGAATTACTCATTTTATATTTTATATAATAACAATCTGGCCTTTACCCAATTTAACAAAAACCTTGACCAATAACAATTTTTGATTTTTATGGTAACCTTTATATGAAGTTTCCGGAGCAACTTATAAATTTGGAAACAGAAAAGGGAGATACAAAATGCCACACTCCAGCGGAACTTGAAACTTGAATTATTTAAACTACCAAATTGGAAAGGATGGCATCAAGAGATTTTTGGTAGTTGTAAGGAGTATAAGTTTATGATTAATAGAGAAACATTATTAGAAATAAGTATAGATACAAGTGAAATTATTTTTTTTGGAAGAGGGATTTTTTTTTGTTACTTATAACATTTAACAGATTAATCAATTAACAGATTAATAAACAAAAAAATAAATCCACCTTCAGATCAAGTTTTCTTTATATATCTCAAATGGATGGATGCAAGTATGAGAATCCAAAAACATGCCAACAATAATAGACTCACCATTAATAGAGACAGCGAAAATAATAATTTGATCATACAATATATCAACAGAATCAGTTAGTATTTAGTATTTTTTAATGAATTAATAACAAGAATTTTCATTTAATTATTCAATTTTATAACTTAATAGTTTCTTTGGTTGTTTTTAATAAATTCCTTTACAGAAATCTTGTATTTTAAACGATATCATTTCAATATCAAAATAATATCATTTTTATATCATTGTGATATCGTTACAATATAGCTACTATACTATATCAAAATGATATTGAATAATATCTTAATGATATCGAAATGATATCGTTAAGATCATCTTAATGACCTTGTTTTGATATTTATCAAAACAATGTCGTTACAATATTACATTTATATCGTAACGATAAGTGATATCGTGATGATATTGTAATGAAATAGTTTGATATCATTTTGATATTGTTACAATATCAAAATGGGGTTGTTAAGATGATCTTAACGATATTTTTTGAAATTTTAGGGTTTCAGTAAAGTCTTTGGTACATCTTATCACATGATTTGAATAAATTAAATAATGTAACTTCTAGTAATTTCTGACAGGGGTCGAGCTGGGTCAGGTTTTGAGATGCGGGTTTGACCTGTCAAGTTGTATTTAATATAAAAAAATTTAAATATTTAAGTTAAAAATATAATAAAAAGATTCAGGTAGTAAGTATAACCCGATTTGACAAGTCTGTATTATTAAAACTATGCAAGCAGGGAGCGCATGCTTACCTTATAAATAGATGATGGTCTATCACAAATTTCAACTATTCTTCTTTAATCACAAGTACAAGTCGTTAGTATGGCTGGTACCAGGTGGAAGAACCACCATCATACGCATAAAAACAAAGTCTCCAGAAAGGTGATGGTATCATACTACTCAAGTGGACACCCTAGAACTTGCACAATACGATTTTTTTTTTTTTTTTTTGTTTTTGTTTTTTATTTTTGTTAATTTTTTTTTCTTTTCTTTTTTTCTTTTTATTTTTGTTAAAATTTTTTTTTTTTCACTGCATTTTTTTTGATATTTTTTTTTCTTTTATTTTTATTTTTATTTTTTTATTTTCATTTTCATTTTTTTTTTCCACTATTTTTTATATATTTTTTTTTTAACCTCTACTGCAATGGTCCTTTGGGATACCACTGACAATATGACACCATGCATACGAGCCAGGTGCATAGGCTAACCCTCCTCCAGGAAAGCCAGTTTCTCATATATACTCCCTTTCAACTTTTTTTATCTGTAAGCCTGTATCATTAAAACTATGCAAGCAGGGAGCGCATGCTTACCTTAATATAGGTCTACCGTAAATCTTAATTTGTAAATACAATCTACATCATATTACATTCTTTCATCTTTGGTAAAAAATTCAAGATTACTTACCTGGAAATAAAAAAATAAAAAAAAATTTCACATTAAATATTTTTTTTCCATAAAATAATAAAATGTATTTTTTCTAATATTGAAAAACAAAAGAAGAACTAAAGAGTCTATCTGGTAAAAGATATTCTTGATTTATTAGTTTCATCTGACGAGTTACTTATCGAAGAGAGAGTTCGTAAAATGGAAAAATTTCATATCGAATATATTTTTCCATAAAGTACGAGTTTAATTTCTTTGAGTTCATGAGTTCGTTATATACTTGAAGTTTTTGATAAAAGAAAAATGTAATATTGAGAGAATATACTTTTCTATAAAAGTATGAAATATATTCCTCTGAGTGAGTTCGTTATATGAATATGTTTATTTAAAAAAATGAAAAATGAATTTCTCTGAGTGAGTGAGTTCGTTATATGAATATGTTTATTTGAAGTTTTTGAAAAAAAAAAAATGAAAAAATGAAGTATTGATTATAGTGTTACGATCCGGATGAATCCGTGATCCGTCAATCCGGTCCGTTATGATCCGGATATCCGTGTAAATCCACGGATGCAATCCGGATACGATCCGGATATCCGCGGATGCATCCGAAAATAAACATCACGTGACTAATTTTTTTGGAAGAGATTAAATCCGGCCAGAATTAAACGATCACCGTGAAAATTTCCTTATTTGGAAATTTGTGTAACATTCATGTAGTCAGGTTTGAATTTTTATTGGGCGGGAAATTTCCTTTTTTGGAAATTCGTGTAACGTCACGTGATCAACAGAAGCTTTTTTATTGGGCCGTTAACAATCCATATCTAAACGGATCATCCGGATTATTCATCCGGACCATCCGTCACCAATCCGGATGATTCAGATGAGTTATGGATCGGATAAATCCGCGGATTGACGGATTGGCGGATTGACGGATCGTAACACTAGTATTGAAAAATTTGAGGGAGTTTGGGGTAAATTTATACTTTTTTAAAAAACCTTTTACACAGTAGACGATATAGGAACTTCGATGTACAAAATTTACAAAATCAAGATTTGTTTATATATTTCACTATATTGACTCATAAAATCTTGAATCTTGATAAAAAAAAATCTCTTTTTTTTTTTTAAAAAAAAAGGTGAAAAAAAGTAAAAAAAAAGTTTAATATTCATAAGTCATTGCTAATATTTATAGGGGTGATTCCTAAACTAGTAATATGAATCTTCCTTTCAGTTATAGTATTACAAGATCCTACTTCTGATAGAGATTATAGTAAATGTAAGATAAAATAATTATGCGTGCTTGATATTTTTTGTGTCTATGCTTTAAAAAAAAATCTCAATAAAAAAAATAAAAAAAAGTAAAAAAAAAAATGTTGAAAAAAATGTAAAAAAAAGTTTAATATTGAAAGTCCTCATGACTAATCACATTTATCACATCGATCGATTCCTAATTTTCTAATGTATTAGATCTGGAAACTAATAATATGTATCCTTTTAACTTCATAACTTCATTGCAAGATCTTAAAATATTATATCATTAATCAGTTACAAGATTATCATGTAAGAAAAAAGGAAATAATTACAAATAATAAAAATTCAACACTAATTCAACCGAATACGCTTGATACTTTAAGAATATTAAGTATGAACTCTAAATTCGGGTTTCTTTTTTATGACGTCACCAAACCTCCTTGTTAAGCTTTCAATGCTTTCCTTGTTAGAAGAAAGCAACACCTGTAGCGTATACACTTTTGGCGCTTCATGAAAGAATGATCATAATTAATGACAAAGAAGCATACAAAATCACTAGAAACCAAGTGACAATCAATTTTGTGCACACGCCCAATATGTAAAAAATGAATAACACTCAATATTAAAACATAATAAATACAATATATTGTTATAATAATATTAATTACTATAGAATTTTAATTATCTACTATCATATCATATCCAGATATACTTTTAAAAGCTGGAAATTGATCATCTCGGGTCGAGTTCATACGGTTACGGGTCATCAAATCGTGCGACCCCAACCAGACCCTAAATACGAGTCGGATCAATAACCCGAACCCTTTCGGAACACTAACTAATTTTTAGTAAAAAATTATTTATCACTCGAGGGTGATTTGTGGTTAGATCGTTCATTGTTTAGAGTGAATAAAAGCAATTAACATGATTAGAATATAAAGATAATTATAACGTATTTTTATGTACAACAACTTATATGCAGGTTACTCCTATGACATTCGAAATAAAATAATTTTTATTTGACATGACGACAGCTAGTAATAGAAAAAGCCTATAAAGCTACAGTAGCCCTGTTCATTTCCGGTCGGTTGCATTTTTCGGTCGGATTTTGTTGTACAAAAAATTATCCAATAAAATAATTGTTTTATTTTCGATCGCAAATTGAACTGCTTTAGATTGAAATTTAGTTCGAACTCCTTATACTGATATATATTTTTTTTCTTAAATGTCACGTAAACAGAAATTATCTAATTTTGGTTGGTTATTTTTTGATGTTCGACCAAAAAATGCGACCGACCGGAAATGAACAGGGCTAGTATATCCTAAACTAAAAAAAAAAAGAAATGATCGAGGCCAACTTAAATAAATATATTATCGAAAGATGTTCTATCTCGTTCTTCTGTGTGGTCAAAGTTGTCATCTCATTAGCGCCGCAATGTAGTCATATTTGATATATTTTCGATAGCAGGCACAAGAAAATGACTATAGATTTGGTAAATTCTTGTATTAGCAATGATTCATGCATCAGCGACTAGGAAAAAGCTACACTACATAAAATATATGATAAAATATATAACATATTCATAATTCAACGGGTGTTTTGCGCATTATTAAATATATGACGTGATTGACGTCACTTGTGTTATGATAAACTGGCCATCGAGATTTTTTTATCAAAACAGAAGTGAAAATTCTGAAAATTGCTTAATTAGTACTTGAAAAGTGTATAATTATATATATATAGAATTATATCATATCCGTGTTTAAATAACATATGCGAATATAATAGAAAATTTCTGTGGAACTAACGAAAATAGTAGTTGAGGATCAGGTTTCACAAGAAACAATACAGTAAAATTTGTGTTTATCATACAAATGAGGTGCTATTGTTGTTAAAACCGAAATTATTCAAACATTTTAATTGGATTATTATCGACTACATTATTTTAGATACATGGTTAATTTTAATATATATGTGTATATATAATTTATACATATTCCATAAGATCTGCCCTGAACGAAATTAAACAGAACCAATTTTTTTTATTTTTTAGGCAGTTGCACTAGATTTCAATATTTGTCATACACGATCTTTATAGAAAATAAAATTATAGTTTTATAAAATTACCAGGTGCGCCAATCAATTCTGTTCGTTGATATAGAAACCCGAAAACTGAAAAAAAAAATTCTTGATTGGGAACTAACAAGTCCAAATTCGGAAGAATAAAAAAGAAAAGTTTGTAGAGTTACATATGGAGTTTAATATTAACAATATATGTAATACATTTTTTCTTATATAAAAGTAAATATGGTTTAAATCTTTTTCAATAATTGAGAAACGCAATACGAGCACGTGATATAACTGATTACGAAATGTTTACGTAATTAAACGCAGTGAGTCGTTAATATTTTATTGGAAGATCGATTATATCAGTGCAAATTTGTGCGACAAATTTGCAATCAATATTTTTCCGAATAAATCTACTATATAATAATTGATTTTGTAACGTTTAGACTAACCTGTATAAATATTTTTTGTATTGTGATACCTGTGTTACCTGTTTGTTATGTTACATAGCGCGGCTTAGCTACGTCATGCTTTTTTTTACATGTAACGAGTTATAAGGTTTAACGGCTAGTTTTTGTATAATAAAATTTTAAAAAAAATCAACATAACTGATAATATATGATTTATATTTTGAGATGAATAAATATCGAAAAAAAATTTTTTTTAAAAAAAAACTATAATTTTTATTTTTATTTTTTTTTCTTAAATATTTCACAATACCACCAAATTTTAACAAAAAAAAAAAAATAAATAAAAGAATTTTTTCTTTTGTGCTTGTTACATTGACTAATTTGTTTATATTGATTTATGGTTTAATTATCATGATGCATGTTAAAAATAAATATAACAAATATTACAACAATCTTTCCTTTTTTTAAAAAAAAACCATTGATAAAATTTTTGATAAGTCCTTCCGTACAAATTCCGGATATATATATAAACTATATAAATAAAAAATTTATTAAATTTATTAATCTGTAATACCTGTAATACTTTAACTGCATATCCATTTTAAACAAGTTTTTTTTTTTTTTTTTTTTTTTGGGGTCAATTTTGTTTTTTTTACAAATAAAAATATCTAATTTTTTTTTTTTTTTTTTTTGAGGCTAAATTTGTTTTTTTTTCAAATATAATATTCATAATTTTTTTTTTTTTTACATCGGTCATTCAAAAGTTTTCAAAGTTTGTTGAAAAAAAAAATAAGGATCAAAATTACTAATAAATAAAATCATATTACTAGAATAAAAAAAACCATACTTTTACTTTTTTGTT
>QZLH01000674.1:41624-68943 GCA_003833135.1 Oehlia diaphana
AAAAAAAAAAATTTTTTTTTTATTGGGAAAAATTTAAAAAAAATAAAAAA
Organism: Oehlia diaphana; assembly: GCA_003833135.1. Taxonomy (NCBI): domain Eukaryota; kingdom Fungi; phylum Glomeromycota; class Glomeromycetes; order Glomerales; family Glomeraceae; genus Oehlia; species Oehlia diaphana. The sequence continues at coordinate 41,675 of QZLH01000674.1, forward strand.
AATTTTTTTTTTTTTTTTTTTTTTTTTTTTTTTTTTTGAAAAGGAAGGTGTCATATGGAAGACAACTATTTGAACATTCTTCGCAGAATCTGGGATGAAAACAATAAGAAGAATCTAGAAGAGTTATGGACGTGTGAATTTTAATAGGAATTACTATAAGTTATAATGATCGACATGATGATTTTATAAAATTTCATTTAAAATATTTAAAATTCATTTAAATGGCGCCAGGATTTTCGAAAGTCCTGAAGTTGATCATTAATCAAAAATGGAAACTCCGAAGTTCATCTCATAAAAAAACATTATTCGAAGATTCGATGATCTACGTTATTTCTTTAAACGTATCATACTCACGAAATTTTATAACTAAAAATGGTTACTTAAATTTTCATAAATATATTCACTGAAAAAATTTTTATAGAATCGAAGTCTAATCGATAAGTATACGTTAGTTAATGCTAACTTAAAATTTCGTATTGTCTTTATTTAACTATCCGTTCATAAAATTCTCGAAATAAACTGTAATTTTATATGTAAAACAATTGTTTATCAATTTAGTAAATAAATGGTAATTTTAATAAATTATACATATTAGATAAGTATTTAGTGATAATAATAATAATATTATTAAAATTATTGTCTTAATTAGTTGAAGCCTCATTTATTAGTTTCGTGAATTTGTCGTAAGAATATATGGCTGAATTAGATGAATCATCTGAATCAGCGCTTGTACTACCAATTATCCAGCCTGTTTTAGATTTACTGTCATATGTTCTAATCCAAGGGCCTCCGCTTGAACCACTTCCGGTATTTATAGGTACGTCTAAAACTACCTGATCTATACGAACTCCCACTCCTTGGCAAAGGGAATTTCCATCTTTTTTACAATTTGCAATTTCACCATTTATTGGATAACCTATTATAGTGATATTATTAACTGTATCTCCCGGATTAGTATCCCAGTCGAAACATCCAGTTTTGTCTTGCAATTTACCCTGATCGTAATTGAACTTAATCATGCCGTAATCATAATAATAGTTGCCATTTACTACTTCTACAGAACCTCCTTTAACGGGGATAGAAACCGGACATTCACCATTTTCAAGCCCGGGCAAAAAACCATATTTGAAGACCAATTATTATTTTGATTATAAATACAATGTGCGGCAGTAAGCCCGATATTTCCATTTTCAGTCCTAATTACACTAGCAGTACAAAAATAATCTTTACCATCGCCGGTGTTTTGAAAAAATAATTTTCCATAAGGAACATAAGGATTAACATTCGATTTCTTCACTGGCCGATCTCTTTTAGTACGATAATTGGTTTTATTATTTCCAGATTTATTAGTTGTTAAGGGTATTGCATCTCTCGTTTTATTATTTACAGATTCATTAGCTGTTAAGGGTATTGCATTTCTCATTTTTTCAGGTGTCTAATAAGCAATCGTGTCTTCTTTAATGTCAAATACTTTAGTAACTATAGAACCGGCAACCGTATATTTTGAATTAGCTATGTCAGTACAATCAATATGTAAAATATAAAATTTTCATTCATTTTTGAAAATTAAGAATTTTAGGGTTAAAAATAAGTTGCTCAAAGTGATAACTAGTCAAGATAAAATATAAATATATAATGTTATGAAGTTACTTTTTTTTCTTTTTTTTTTTAAAAAAAAAAAAGAAAAAAACTCGATGTTTATATATATCTTTAGTTCTTTACTTGTGACTCAAAAAAAATCTAGTGATTTTTTGACTATAAATTCCTGAAATGACATGGAATATCGATTCAAGAAAAAATTTTTGATTTCTTTTTAAATATTATTATTATTATCACTAAGAAAGGAATCTCCATAAAAATTTTCCGTTATTTCAGTAAAAACTCCATAAAATGTGCCTTTCCCGGATTCATTCACGGAAAGTGTAATATAAGGTTATTAATTTCGGCAATATGAGCCTTTTACGGAAAATAGATGAATATAAACACGGATCGACTTTTTTGGATCGCGCGATCATTTTCATATTAAAGTTCATTTTGATTAAAAGTCGATTTAATTGGTATATTATCATGTGATCTACCAAATTTTACAATTGAATTTCCGGGCTATTTTTTTTTCCTGCATTACGAGAAATTTACTTAAAAAAACGACTTTTTTTTTTAAAGATCTTCTTGTTTTTACAAGAATATATTCAATATGCAGTAGGAAACATTTTTCAAATGGTAAGTAATTCAGACAGTTTTTGCGTAAAACACGAAAAATTACTTTTTAAATTTATACTTAATAAATAATGTGTTTATTCATATTAGCGATTGTAATTTACAACTCCTTTATATTTGTTTTGAAATTATTTTTTGGTCTCTACTTATTACTAATTTTCCTTTTCTTCATTTTTTAGGCGTTATTTCATTTTTTTTATAGATTTTTGGATCTTTTCGGCTGAGGGAGACTACGTTGAGGGAAGTAGCAGTTTTGTTCGTGGTAGTAAGTTTCCTGCAAGATCTATAATTTTTGTTCAGAGTCTTGTGACTTTAATTTCGTTTTTCTTTCCTAATTCATTTCATTTCCTAACTATTTTTGATGCTTCTTTTCTTACTTTCATTCTTTTGGGCGAGTTAAACTATTTAATTATTAGTATCTTTGTCTCTTTTTTTTTTTTGTCTTTATTTTAGTTACTGTTGGATTTGATTATTAGACCCTTTTTAAAATTCTTTTTAATTTAGGTATTACTTAGACCTGTATGATAAAGTTTTTATGTATGCACTGTATGGTTTCAATCTAAAGTATGCAAATCCATACAGACTTGTAAGAAACCATGTACGAATTTTTAGAATACAAATAAATAACACTAAATAGTATTTTAAAATATTATTAAACCAAAACGAAAAAAAAATTAATTTTCTAATTTTTCGCGTAGCTTTGTATTTCCAATTCTGGTATTTTAAAGCAGCTGTTTCAGCAATATGGACATAAGATAATATATACCTTCGCTCTTCGTCTAGCTCTTGATTTCTTTAGATTATTCTTCCGTTTTTAAGACCTGGGTTCGGCACCTAAATTGAAAGGTCATTAGCGTCTGCAGCCACTAGTATATGTATTCTTATCATTAACAAATACCCAATGCATACAACGCAAGAGGCATCATTATGACGATTCCGGCCAAATACCCATATGCCTCAATAGAAACAGTTTTCCCTTGGATGCAAACCACATTATTTCAACCATTACTATTATGATTCCACTTCGAAAAGGGAATAATACGTATTAGTTATTTACTAATCTAGTAATATATAAATGGGTTATCATCTGAAGGATGATGACCCATTTATATACTAAACTAGATCAGTAAATAACTGTTTTATCATCCTAGATATACTAATTGGTCCGCCAGTTTATAACTGGCGGATAAAATCCTAAATACCAATGTTATTACCCAGAAATACTCAATTTATACCCAGTAAATTTTATGAATTTAAGTAGAATATTATCAGATGATTTACACAGATATTATCCGAAAGTATTTAGTAAATTTTATAAATTTTATTGAATAATATGAATAATGGGGTTTTCAATATACGTTAAATAATTGATGCATTAGTAGGACCCTCTATATTAATAAGGTTCTCTGTTATTCACTTTTTTTTTAACTTTTTTAAACTCTCCTCCAATTTTCTTTCCCTTCCCTTCGTCCTTTCTTTTGTCCTTTCCCCTTCTCTTGTCCTTTCCCTGCCATTCCCTTTTCTTCATCTTTCTTTCCCCATTCTCGCCTCATACTTTCTGTTAAAAAAAAATCCTAAACGAAACATTTAGGTTTTTTCAGTCTCCTTGAACGCAAAATTTTTATAAGTTTTTCAAAATTTTCAATTTTTTATTTCAACGAACTTTACTAACAGTTTGTCTTTTTCTTTTTAATTATTCATTTAACATAATGTTTTATTAATGTTTCATCTTTTCTCTTTTTTAATGGGCTGGCCTTGAACACATAGAAATTTGGCGTGGAATTAATCTTTTAAATAGCAGGAAGGGTCTTTGGACGCGTAAGAATCTGGCAAGCTATTTTCCTGTACTTTTTATAATTCATTTATATTAACGAACGATACTAACAGTTCATTTCTTTTTCTTTTTTAGTGACTCTTTCGGGTCTCTGGAGTTTGGGTGTTAATAAGTATTTTAACAAAATGGCTACTAATGAACATTTCTTCATTTTTTTTTTTTTTTTTGTATTCTTTGGAGTATCTGGACATGTGGAAATTGGGTGAGTGGATATTTTTCCTTTGAATTAATTCTATTAATGAAATGATTGCTAACATATTTTTTATCTTTTAGACGACTTTTCAGCTCTTTGGATGCAGGATTCGGTTGGTTTTAACGAACTGTTACTGACAGTTCATTTTTTCTTATTTATACTAGATAGCTGTTTCTGATTTCAAAACGCTGGAATCCAAAAGCTAATTTAAAAAATGTTGGTATTACTGTAACACTTCTTTATTTCTATTTTGTAGGAATCTAGCCAAATTTTGATTCTGAATCTTAGAAAATTTCAACAAAAGTCTGAAACTTTAATAAAAAATGTTAGTATGACATTGTTTATTTCTCTTTTGTAGGTTTTGGCATCTTATTTTTGTTTATGAGCGAAACCTAGTAAGTTTTCTAAGCCGAAACCCTTTAAAAAAAATTAAGAAGCTTTTATTTAAGGTATCAATCCTGCAAAATTATTATATATTATATATATGATTAATATAAAATTTTAAACTAATTAAATTTTTTATTTAAAAAATTATTTGGTAATTTATTAAAGATGGATTATCACATCACTTATTAAGAAAACTCGAGAAAGTGGTACATACTCCAATTTCTGAATCACAATTAAGTACATCACCTGATATACAGTACTAATATCTCCAAAAATGGATGAAAATACTTTGTTAGTATCCAATTGGTATCATAAATTTCTGAATGAATCATCATCAAGTACAGTTCTTACTAAAATAAAAACCAATGACGCCCACCTTTACAAGAAAGGAAAAGAAGGTCAACTAGAATGAATAATGTGCAAATTCAGAAAAAATAACCGAAACAACAAAGGTTACACACAACACTTGTAAGAAAGTTAGAATAAAATTAATTGATTTAGGAGCCTAATTGTTGATCATTACGGTTACTAATTGAGGTCAAGTATGGGCCAAATTGTATTAAAGCAAGTATTTATCATGATAGAGAAGGTTACACCTTAGTTAATAAAAATATTTTCAATAATCAGAATATAATCGGAACATTTTCAATTTGAATACAAAATTGGAATATTTTCAAAATTTTTTCAGAGTATTCCTAATACTTTTTATCATATCGCAATCGGCGTCTCCCGAAATCTGGATACCTGCCAGTTTACCCACCTTTCGAGTTTATATCTTAGTGAGATGTAGCGCTTTGAAATTTGATTATTTAATTCATCTCAAACAGTTCTTCAGGTTCCATTTTTTTCCGTCAATATGGATCTAAGATTTCATATATTTATTCTTGCTATTTCCAAAATTTCATATGCATTCTTTTGACACAATGGCAATATTTAGGAAAGTTATCAGATATTAAAATTTCAAGTATTAAGTATTAGAAATAGGTGTAAATATTTTGAGGTTAAGCTCGTATTTATTGATTCGACGTATGGTTCGTAGAGCAAAATCCAATAACCAATCCGAATAAATTGATAATTGAGCGTGCTGATCGCAGATTATAATTAAATTGCAAATTATTACATAATGTCAAAAACCATCTAAAAATGTTATTATGTTGTTTTACGCAAATTATATAGTGATGATTGATGAGATTTGTACCGGCTGGGATTATCAATTAAGCTAAACCCAGTTATAACTGAATAAAAATTCGGATCCAAATGGTTTAAACCAATTTTTTACAACCGGTTTCAAACTCAATAATGTTTTGATATGGTTAATTACATATAGAAAACAAAAAAAAAAAGAATAGTAACAGATATAAAAAATTGCCGGTAAACCAATAATATTATTAACTACAAGTCGTATATGTATTTTTAATATATATTATATAATCAGCCACAATTTCACGTAATCACGATATTGTATATCTTGCATAATATTTAAATTTTGATTATGTGATTATGACATAATTTTTATACTCTAACTATAACTAGTAAATTTATATAAAAGGCCTTTCCATTCACAAATTTTTTAAAAAATTCTCTCCTTTTTTGCTCTCTCTTTCTAGCAAACACTCATCCAACATATTATTGTTAGGTATGTGATTTCTAGTATATTTTCTTTGATGGTTTTTTAGGAATGGTTAGGTTTAACGTTGTATTCAAAATGTTTATATAAATTATACAATGTACAAATTCTTCATAACCCTTCCTTTTTTCTCGTGTGTATGTGTGAGTGTGTAAATTTAAGAATTTTTATCCCAAAAAATATTTTAATTTTTTTAACAAGGTAAAAAGAATTTGTAATCATAATATGTAATTTGTTTTATTTGTGTTATTACTTTTTTTGAACTGTTTCTAACTCACGCTTGCAGATATATCATGGCATATTATGCTGTTCTTGGTGAAAGTCCCATTAAAAGGAAACTTGATTTTGTCAAGTTTATTCCTCGGAACTTGTTATGAAACTTAGGCATGCTTTTTATGATACGAAGAAGAACACCTTTCCTAATCAAAATATTTATGAACGCAACCTCATATTATGGAAAGTCGATATCCCTTTTAACAATGAAAATGATGATTTGAAGATGCTTGATGACACGCCTTGAAGGAAAGGAGATACTTTCAGGAGACTTAATTTCATACCATTTAGAACACTTTGAATAAAACACAACTCTCGATCCACATTCTCGTGCAACTGCCAAAGCCCGCCACCACTGGTAAGTGTCTCCCAATAGTTTACCTCTCAAACAAGAAATTCGCAAACCTTTTATTAACTTATATCTCATTTCTTTTTGTGTTAAACTTGGTATCTAAATCAAAGTAGTATCAACTTCCATCCCAATGAAACGACCAGGCGAATATCAAGCTTCTAACCGTGAATCGCTACCCAGGTACATTTGGATATCATTCGGATACCTGGTTGATCACCAGTTTGTCATCATCTAACTAGTGGAAAGGAGGATGAGAAAGAGAAGAATATGGGAAAAAAGGAAAGAAAGGGAGAGAAAAAATGAAAAAGGGTAAAGGGAAAATGAAAGAAGGGGAAAGGGAGAAAAATGAAAGAAAGGGAAAGGGAAAAGAACGAAAAAGAAAAGGAAAGAGAAAATTTACAAAAAATGTAAGTTAATGGAAACAAAATTATGCTGGATGACAGTTTAATGTTAGATGCACAAGATAGGCTAATACTTAACAATGGGGTACCTATTAATGAGTCAACATTATCAACAAAGAATCTTGTGAAATTTTTATGTTTATATAAATCTCCAAAATCTCCAAATGGTATAGTCTACGGAATATCAACACAGGATATATTAATAAAAGATTCATACTTGCAGATGATTGAGAAGATTGTATGTGATCGTAAAGATAGAGTAACAAAAGGATGCATCCTAATTGGATCACCTGACATTGGAAAACTCCTAAAACTTATAATTAGTCACTTAATGAGAATTACTGGATTCGTTGGTTTGGTAATCAGCTCATTCAGGCACCCTAATTTTGTTGTTTAGTAAAGTCTGCTTGTTCTGGAGGAGGAACTGGCTATGTACTTTCTTTTTATCTTGCTTCATCGGTATACCCTCAGCAAACATCATTTATCAACAGCCAGATAGAGGAAATGTCACTGTTATTCTTCTTATTAATCAACAAAATAGAAGTGTAATAAATTTCCTGGGGGTTTGGAGGTGAAGACCCATACAAAAAATAGTTTCTATATTGCAGATTCTATAGCTCCTTCATTATGTAAAATGATATAACCATTTTTGGTTAAAGGATGTTCGATGGTATGATTTCAAAAGCATAATCCCAGAAAGTATTGTGCTTCGATTTGGACAGAGAAGGAAATTCGGGATGTTCAGGAATGGAATGAACAGTGAGTATAGGAAGCAAATATATAAAATTCAAGTTAAGGAATTGATTAGAAGATGGGGTTGCATACCATGAAGAGTTTTTATTGAATATGGTGATGAACCAGACATTTCAGAATTAATCCCTCAATGTGATTCTTCTACTTTATTAAAAAAGAGGGGTAATTTAAATGACAATTATACCAGAAAAGTATAACACATTATTCCTAATTCTGATTTCACAGATAGAAAATATGTTCCCGCTTCAACAGAAAAAGTGAGGCCAAATACAGACATCATGAAAGTAGTACAAAAGAAAAGCTTATTGAAATAATAAAAAATTTTGCAAGGACTGCTGGTGGTCCATTATTTGGCAGATATTTTTGAAATGATGTCACATGATGTTTTGCGAAAAGGTGGTAAATTTAATGTGCGATGCTTAAACAAATAATGATAAAAATGATCTGGAGCTTCAAGAACTGGATTTCAAATATTTTGATGAAATTGATGAAATCACTCCAGGGTGTTATAACGTCTCAAAGATCCAACTTTTAAGTCTATTGATTCTCTTGCACCTAATCGTAATGGAAGTAATTATTTATACCAGACAACATTCGCAGAAAAACATAACATCAAGATAGTGTTGGCTTTATATTATTAGTTTTATTTCTACTGTTAATTACGCTTATGTTAGTCAATTGAGAAACAACTGGACCCTAATCTACCCATTTATATTTTGTTGTTCCAAATATATACCATAAGTTGATAATTTGTTTGCAAAATTATGATACAGCAGATAACAAAGTATATGCAGGATGGGATATAAATACAACATGGATTAAGGATAAGGTGGTTCAATCTGTTCTCCTGATCAATTTGCAATTAGATGCCTTTATGATTTTAACTATCAGATTATGTAAATTAATAAAGAAAAGTGCACCTATTGCAACCCGATGTGGGTGAAAATCTTATTAATTTTTCCATTGATTATAATAAAGCTAAAAAGATCCAATATAGTAAAAAGTCCTAAAGGGAGGAATTCTTGAGCACTAAAGAGTCCCTTCCCAAATTGACACTGCGCCATCGAGACACAACGACACTATTTATTTCCTCGGAGAAAATTAATTTGCTGATATACAGTATAGCAAGAAGAACTGGAAAATTTTATTAGACGTGGTGGAGTTCTTGATCATATTATTAGCATCTCCCAACATAACTCATTTTTTAATTGCAGATTTAACTTGTTTTGCGGTTTTGGTTGACCCCTCTCCTTTCCCTTTTTATTCTTACAGTATATTTCTAGTAGTATTGATGTAAAGTAGAAGTGGATTACCAGCCTTATTTTATATGATTGGATTGGGTAGCAGTTTAATTTGGAATTAGAACTAATTTCATCAAGAAAATCTGATCAACGGGATCCACTCAAAACTATAATAAAAAAATTTTACGCTACCCATATGCAAAGGTCAGCAAGAGTGTCTTTTAATGTTATAAATACATGTAAAACTTTGAATACATGCAGTAAGTTTTGAGATGCAATTATTTGTTCCCGAATACTGATGTGAGTGACGTCTAACGTTACTGCACATTTATCAAACGTTATGTCGGATGTTGCATACATTATGACTTGTCTGGATAAATTTTGTATAGAAACAAGATGAAAGAGCACCTTTGAAATAAGAAGTAAAATCACTGCATGTGCACGAAATTCTTTTGTATTGTTATTCTCACTGATTTAATAACACGGAAAGGTCTTTCGATAAGGTTGGAATGAAAAAATGAAGTCATCTTAAGAATGAAGCTATTGTCAATGGTAAATGTTTTATAAAATTGGGTTCATTGAAAGTTTTAACTATGTTCCCGTATGAAACTTCTGAAGAACGTTTGCCAAAATATATTATTTGACAAAACTTGTTAAACACGCTATTGTAGGAACCTGTTGCAAAATCTATGATAGTATCAGCGGAGTTGACATGAGATACGTGTAGTAAGGTCTCAAACTAACAATTCTGGCATGTTTATTTAGGAAAATTAAATACTAAGGATATGGTGAGGTGCTAATAGGTAGCTTAGAAATTACTATAAAATTTATTATTTTGAAATATGACTAATTAAATTCCAAAATGATATTATAATTATTATAATACATTGTATAAACACTTACTACGAACATAATATTGCAGACTATTACTTTATTACTATATTACTATTATCAACAAACTATTGGTGTTCAATGATTAACTATTTGATGCAAATTGTATTACATAAAAAATATTGGTCATACAAAATCAGCATGATCAGGGTCGCGCGAAAATAAAATAATAATTATTTGTACATGAAACAAGTTCAAATACTTCTATATAATCCTTATATTTGTTATAGTAAAAGAGTACGTTTCTTAATATTCACTATAGTTATTAGCGTTTCAAAGTAATAAACACTAAAAAAATAAATGATATTATCCTTCCAAAATAACATAAAGAAAGTACTTGAAATTCATAATTAGATTACAAAAGTGACGTTGAATGATCATCAAACATTCTAATAATAATGATAATATTGTACCTAATTGGTTTTATACAATTGTTGTTATACTAAGTTCAATAATTATGATCATACTATCAGATAATTAATAAGTCTACATTTGAGTTGACTCAACTCGAGTAAAAATTTTATTTAATTTGACAATAATTTAAGAAACAATAAGTCATATTTCTGTCATCAAGAATTTGTTATTTAAACACCAGTATTTTCAATCAACATCAACCTTTCAATCAACATCAACATTTAGACACCAGTATTTTCAATCAACATCTCAACATCAACATCAACGCTTGGAGTTTACATCAACATGTCACACATATCTAATCCTAAAAGCACTCAAAAGAGAATAGGTGAAAGTACGGAAGAAACTTTAACTTTAACTACACCCATCATATATCCTAGTAGGAAAAAAGTAAAAGTTAATGAACCTGATAACCAATTAGAAACTTTTACAACAATTATTCAACAATCAATTGAAATAGATGATAAACTTATTGATATTATAAAACAACATCCCATAGTTAATCTACCAAAACTGGGACAAAATAAATTTCAGGATCGTTTTCACTTTTCTAATGAATATTTATCTTTTATAAGACATAAGAATCATCATAATCAGATCTCCAAAGCATTCATAAAGATGGCAAAAGAAGAAAGCAGTTCTAAATGTCTCTATATACGTGGATCTTCTGGTTTAGGAAAGTCACACAGCTTATATTATCTCGTTTCAGAACTTCGTATACAACCTGATTACAGAGTAACATACATTAATAGTTGTGAAGAGTGGTGGATATCTCATCAGATTGAACCATATCAATACCTAATAAATGAGCTTCTATGTACTTTCAATAAAGATTTATTGTCTCCACTTACAATAACTGATTGGGCTGAACTTGTGATTTATGGTCTTACAACTAATATACGTGAAAAATTGAATGCCGCTGATAAAGATCAACATAGCATAAAGTTTAATAGGTTTAATGACATAAATACTAGGTAATTTGAGACTTTCAAGTATCATTAATATTATTTCAATTTATTAATAATATTTAAATTTATTAGGAAAGATCGCTTTAAATTATTCATTAATGAATTGGCAGATTTTGTTAAACATGATTTTTATTGGGTTTGGATCTTTGACCAATGTGATGCTTTACATAAACATGAAGTTCTTAACGAATATCCTTTTACATTGGTAAATAGTCTTAATAGAATTTTAGAAAGTGCTGGTATTATTATTGTTTCAGAAACTTCTAGCAATGAAATATGCCAATTTAATTCATGGAATAAGTTACAACTATTTGACGGTTATGATGATGAAGAGTTCAATCAATGGTGTATATTACATGGTTATGATATAAATGAAGATCAATTGAATTATGTGAAATATTGGACAGGCGCTAATCCCTTGGAATTGGATACATGGCATAGTACAGATGCAGGAGATTTAAAGAAGAAAACTAAAAATGCTAATCCCTCAGAATTAGATATGTGGGATTTAATGAAGAAAACTAAATATTACTTTGGAAAAAGAGAATGTGATATAGCAAGAGATTATAAAATTTATCAAGAAAATTTGTCAAAAACTAAGAAAAAGAATCTCAATCAATGTGTTGTTTCTATGATTCTTCAAACTGAACCACCTACCAAGAGAGATGGAATGAATCGAAAATTTATGCATGTTGGTAATATTACATTTCAGAATATGAATGAGGAAGATGAAAAAACAAAAAAAACAATCATTGCCAATTACCCATTTATCAGACTAGTCATGATTCATGTCCATGGTAAAGAAATTATTGATGATCTTGGAAAAGTTACTTCAACAATTCTACAAAGTAACATATTTATTAATAAAAAAAAGGAAAGGATTGCATCATTATATATTACGACAATACTAGATATTGTAAGAAAATTTGAATTCAGATGTTGGTAAGTTTGTTTGATTATTGTTATTTTATGTGGAAATGTACTAATATATAGTATTTTATTAATTTAGGGAATTTGGATTTCCAAGTTCAAATGTATTTGACAAAAGCATTGTTTTTGACAAAATCTTCAGATTAGTCAATAATGATGTACCTTCTTCCATGTATAATTTCGCAGTGTACAAAAATGTTCTTTTCATTCCGGAGTTCCTTAACTATCCCGGTGTAGATTTTCTTATCTGGAATTCTGAGGATAAAGTATTACTTGCATTTCAAATTGCTATAAATAAGCTTAATGATAGAAAAAATGAAAGTAATTTTACAAAAGAAAGTAATGGTCCATCTTTAAAAACCAAGTGGGCAAGTCTGTTTAGAATAGATGAATCTAATATTTATTTTATTTGGATTACTCGTGATAACACCATTAATAAAGTTACTAAAAGTTCATCCAATCAGCTTCATGTATCATTTTCAAGCATAAAAAATCAATTTCCAGCTTTAGCTGATTTGTAGAATAATTATTTAGTATTTTAGAACAAAAAACTTTTTCATATTGAAAGAAGATTTATATCAACAATTTTTTCAAATTGAACCAGAAGATATACAAAAATTCAAATTGAACATCAAGAAGATGATACTATTATTAATTAGTTTTTTTTTTATCTAATAACTATTGTTAATTAGCTTTTTTATCTTACCAATTCTAATCTTGTAATTTCACATACATTAAAAAAATCCTTTAAAAAAATCCAAAAATAAATTTAATTTTTATTATTTTTCCGATTATGTAAATTATATCATGGAATATAAGAAGAATATATCAAGCTTGTGAAGATTCTGAATTATGAACGTTTTGTTCAAATATTACATACTCCAAGACGTATGATGCCAGATGATTTATAGGAGGAAACAATTTATGAATGTTTAAAATGATTGGTCACATTTAATAAAAAGATATTGTCACTACCGATTTTATATACAATTCGTCAGGTAGTAACAGAAATAAAATATCGGTAATTTATCAAATCCGGCAATAAATCGGTAAGAAATCGGTATCAATTCTGCAGGCAAATATAAGATAAAATTCGATGAAGATATGTAAAATAAAATATCAATCAATAAATAAATTATTCGTGTTTTATTAATTAATCGGGAATTAATAAACTATATACTGTATAATTAAACAATAGTAAACGATATATAATAAAATATATAATAGGAATCGGTAAGAAACAGTGTATCTTTATTAACAATTGGCAAAAATCAGTAAGGAATCGACCATATTACTGCCTCACTCGGCGCTCTGTAATATTCGTTATTCCTTTACAAGGGTTAATTATCACTAAACTATCGCTAACTATAGATCAATAAAAAATTTATAATAACGAAAACAATCATCCAGACCATATTGACTATAGTTGTTATAAAAAGAATCACTACTGCAAATATTTATGAAAATATTTAAAGTGACATGAGTTAAAAATTATGGTTATGTCTAATATTCAAAAACTTTATAATTAGGCAAATGTTGACAAACCATTATTTATTTATTGGATAGATTTTATATCTTCATTAGGATAATTTAGGTTATTTTATTGTATAGTTTAGTTTATATACTTATTAGATTAAATTACGGAATCGGAATATTAGATATATTAGTGAGCTGAAGGATGATCATCGGAGGCTTAGTGGTACGATTTGTACTTTGGACAAGATGTACAAAAGGACGATTTGTACTGCGGACTAATTAACCAAAGGACCATTTGAACGATAGACAAAAATGTACTGAATTTTGGGAGATATTTAAAGAATAGGAGGAGGAGCGATTTTGGAAGAACTGATCCTTTACATATGAAATATTTTCTACAAAATAAAGTTTGCGAAGGATATATTATTAGAGGAATTATGTAATAAGCCAAATGTCATCTATGGTTAAAAATATTTGGCCTAATTTTAATTATTAAAAAAAAAAATGAATGATTATATTAGAGCAACAAAAAATTGCCAAACTACACCAAGAACTTGGAGAGTTTTTAATTATAAATGCTGGGAATAGTATTGTAGTATATTTAATAATTATCTGAAATATAGCTAAAGTTTCCTGCTGAAATTAATTCGATATATATGAAATTGCAAGAAATTATAGAATTCAATTGTAACACCCATTGTTAATACATATTTGAAATACAACTCCAAAGAAACCACTTTTTTTCCTGGACACCTGTCACAACTCTGGACACCACACGCCCCCTTGTTTATGAACTGCGAGGCGAAAGATAAAAAAAATTTATAATTATTGCATGTCAATTTCGAAGATGTAGTTAAAAAAGGACAAAGTTCACTATGTGAACAAACTAATACTTTTTATTTATGCATAACAACTCAAAAATGAAAAGTCTGGACACGCAGTAATGGCTTAAAGTTAATTTTAAAACTACATTTATTTTGTTATAAAATTTTTATACTCAATTATTAATATATTAAAAGCTTAGAATAAATTTTCAAAATTAGTGTAATATCACATGGCGCAGTAACGATCTAACTCTCAAGACTCCACGGTCAACATTACTATCAGACAAATTCAGTCTTATTTATTAAATTTCTGTTATATCCATCAACGCCTTTCTAGGCAAGTGATGGCCTCTCTCATGAAGTTGTTTAACTTCAGCATCAAATCTTTCTAACCACTTCTCTTCGTTAATTATTTTCCACATACTTGCATTCTTGATAATTGCAACAAATGATTTCAACTCTCCATCCAATTTATCTATTAACTCTAATAATGACATTTTCTTTCTAAACTTGATAACTCCAATGATTCGACACAAATCGATGTAGTCACGAATAATTGCTTGACATGGATTGAAGATAAGTTGCAACAAAGTTGAAAGGCCAAAGTCAATAAGATAAAAATGACCATTTCTCTGTATAACGTTTCGTATGGCCACATCTCCATGCGTGTAACCACGGGCATGTATCTTCTCCAAGCACGATAATAGATCCAGAATTATTTGAAAAATTGTGTAATCATCTATATTATCATTATCAGAAATCCATGATTCCAGAGGTTGTCCTGCAAAATCGGTTAGTAAAGCCATGGTTCCAAACATTGTATAACCCTCGAAGAGAATTGTGGGAACGCAAGAAAGATCACCTAATGCATGCAACGCGGATATTTCACGGTAAATTTGAGAGATTTCACTGTCTTTGAGAACTTCAATCTTTAGATAAAAAATGACTCATATGGTAAGTTTATTATACATAGTATGAGAAATTTTCAGGAATTAATTTACCTTCAAAACGGCATCCCTTATTTCATAATCATGTACTTGTACCAAAAAAACTATACACTCTTTTCCATTTCCAAGATGAGATGTAATCTGCACATGGATACAATTTCCAGAGTATAATCTGATATAGATACCCTCTTTGATGAAAGAAGCCAAGAGACTTTCAGGAGAAATTGATGATTTATTTCTTCTATATATATACGTCTCATCATTATTTTGAGATTCAGAAGCTCTCGTTAACAGGTCATCATGATAACGAAGAATTATGCTGGCGATAAGTGAGGCTGTCTCTATACTCCATTCATAAGTTGGACTTTCCTCAAACTTCACTTTTAGGTTATCTATATCATTTAACATAAGTTGGATTTTCACAAATTGCCAAAGCTTCCCATCGGTTAAACATCCATAGAAAACGTTTGTTAGGGGTGGAATCGCTGAAAGGTATGCCTTGGCATGTTTTATTAATTTACCTTTTCCTTTACTTGCTTTTACTCTATCACTTAAATTACTCTTGACTTCCCAACCCAAACCCTTTGATAAATCAGGTGGGTTATTTATCAATTCTTTATGGAAATCGGCATGGCCAATTATGATATCAGCGTAAACTTGATCTTTCACCCGGGAGTGAACATCTACATCTTCATATACACTTAAACTACCTGAGTGCATCGATTTTACGATTTCATTAATTTCACTCACAACATCCTTACAAAATGGTTGGATTACACGATTTGATCCTTGAGCAGGAGCACAAGGGTAGACTTTAAATACACTTTCGCCAATTCCTCTTTGTGGTCTTATACTGGGATCCTCCTCGATTTCCCAAATTTTAAAAATTCCTTGTTTTCTCACAAATCTGTACACAGAGGTAGAATTTTGTGTATTTCCTAACCTAAGAAAGAAATTCTCACATTTCAATTCCCGGATTTCCTGTATATATTGTTCTGAATATAATGAAAATAGTGATGCACACGTTAAAAAGTAATGGCAAAAAGCAGTACTAAAAAACTGCAACAAAAGACGTCTGTTGAATAACACGCGAGGCGTACAAACGTTAAACTATTACAGTATATGGTAGAACTTACTTTTCAAATCATTGACTATCATTACAAGTCTTGTTGCAGGTCCATCAGGAAGGTTATAAGGCTTACTACGAAGCATTTCTTTAGTCCATTGGAAAAAGTCAAGGCCAGCAACTTCCTGTTGACGAAGAGTTGTAAGTACATTCTCGCTAAGGGTCAAGTTTTTTTGTAAAAAAGTCACAAGTTGTTCCGTATCATATGTTTTTATTTCCTCGTACGAAGGATAAGGATTAGTAGAAGTACTTGTAGTAGACATGATTTTGTAAGTACAAAGTGGCTTAAGTGACTTAAAAGAGGTGTATTTTTTTTTTAATATTAAAAATAAATGAAAAAAAGAAGAAAAATAAATGAGATTTTTTTCATTACAATAAAATAAGTTAGCCCAAAATAAAAAGTTGAATCATTTCAAGCAAAGTTGGGTAACTCCTAAGCATAATACTTGGAAAAGCAATAATCTTGGATTTCATGAATTTATAGTGTGAAATGAAATCTATTGTCGCACAAATCAGCCAGACGATCAACATTAGCAAACATTAGTTATCTGTTATACAGTCTGTACGTCATTTCGATTAATCAAAAAATTCGTTTGTTAAAATAAATTTCAGAGGCAAATATGGAGTATAAGTGAGTGAGAGTACGCGGATCCTAGGCCATTTAATGCATCAAAAATATTTCTTTGCTCTCAGATTTTTGAAAGATATATATAGTTAATTTTTTTTCTATCAATATATCTAACTATGAGATTCCATTTCTACAAATACGAAATAAACTATATTTACAAGTTCCCCGCCAATATAAGTTTCCCAGATTGAGTAATTTCGAATCTACAGCATAAATCGGGAGATTAGCAATTGATGTAAAAAAGTAATGTAATGTTACTGATTCACACTTACCGGTACGTCTCATTTCCAGAATATTCGTCTTTTAAGAAATTTGATGATATGTGTTAATAAGAGAGATAGATAGGCGAAAATTTGTCAATATGGGAATTTATTTCGGAAATTTAAGGGAGTGGGAGAATCTTATAATTAGCAATATTAACGATGGAAACAAATTAGCTGGAAAACATAAAAGAGCAAAGAAATAATAAGTGATAATAGATTCTTAAGTGAGTCAAATATTTGTAAAACGATAATAAAATATTTCTGCATCAGGTTTTGATCTTTTTATTTTACTAATAATGTGTGATGAATTACTAAAACAAGATGTTTTAAACAACTTAAATCAGTTTTTTTTTTTTTTGAAACATTTTTTCTTTTGTTTTAAACATTGATCGGTATGATTATTATAATAAAACTGCGTAATATATTTTAATCAATAAAACAACTTTTTAATGTTCTCTTTTTTTTAAAATTATGTCTCATGGGAGACCACCATTAGAAGACGTCTGTAAGCACTTTGAAAAGTTACAGAAGTTGATGGACATGGACAAAAAACACTTCATCAAAAGTGTAATTTCAATTTTGCTTTCATTTCTCTTTCATACGTACTTCTTGTTCCATTGTTTCTATCTCTCTCTTCATTTCTCTTCATATAATTCCCCCCTTAGATATTCACTATTTTCATCATATTCTAATTCTATATTCTGTCAGTATTTCTATTATTTATTATTTTCCTGTAATTCCAAAATTTTATTATCATTATCAGTTTTTCCTTCCACTTTTTCAATTTAATAAATAAAAAAGAATAAAAGTTATGGTGAAAATAGTTACGTGTCAAATTTTTGTCCCAGATCGGAAATATTTGAGTACTTGTTATATGAAACCGAATTTACGTGAAAGATTCATTATAGCAAGTTTTAAAGTTTTTTAGACGTACCAAAAGTAATTAACCTACTTAATGCTAACATTTCTTTAATTTAAAATGATTGTTCAGAAGAATGAGTTTAAAAAATTTTTATTAAAATAATCGTATCTGTAACTTAGTCAAAAGATTTTTTTATAATGCTGGCCAAAAGTTGAGATTTATAGTTGACTTTATTGACCATCACATGTTCCGAATATGTCGGTACTTTTTGTACTTTTTGTGATAAAGTTGCAGACCAAAACTTCGGAGTTATAATAATTTTTGCTCAATTTTTGACGGTTTCACTATACAAAATTGTGAGTTTGTCAGAAGTAAAATAAAATTTTGTGGCGCAGTAATTTGACTCTGGAATAATATTAACAGAAAATATTTCAAATATAATATACATATTCATCTTCAAAGATTTAATCATGTAAAAATTTTTCATTTATTTATTTATTTTTGTTACTCTTCATTCGTATAGTGTTGATTTTTAATTTTAAGTAACTACTTTACGATAAAATGATAGATTTTGTTTCTTTTATTATAACCATATTTATCATCACACTGGCATAATCAGTTTAAAATTGAGGCAGATCATTTTTAATGCCGGAGCCCCGAATTACTTCTAGGAAGAATTTTGCCAGCATATTCTAATTTTTTTGTATAGTTATCAAATAAAGATATATATGTGTAATAGTTATTTCACGGGAGAAATATTGGATAATTAAAATTAATTGATGATGAATCAAATTTATAATTTTACACTCACCGCCAAAATATACAATTGTCTCACCTCGGTGAAAGAAAAATAAAATAGTCATATTCGTCTGTCGAGTTCATCAAGATATATTTTGTGTAAGTGACAATAATTATGACATCACTACCTTGAATAGTACTGGTCAAGTTTCACGTGGAAATTTTCATGTGTCACGTTAATGGTCATATGGAAGACGCAAAATCTCATGAGCGCGATCTAATTTATCATTGTTGATTGTTCACAGGATTTACTTACTAATTATCGCCATCATCGTCATGTTATAGAATTGCTAATTAAATAATATTTCGCTCTGGAAAACAATAGTTTTACTTCTTATAGTTTACACTTTTACTAATTATCCGAAGCATTAGCGAAGGACTTTCCGTTCCACTCGAAAGCATGTCAATTTCCGTCCGTCACACCGCATGTATGACCAATAAATTTAGGATCAGGTGTAATGCTTACATAGAAACAAACACATAAAAACTAAATTATTAAAAATTCGGGTTAATTATATTTTAAATTAATTATAGTTAATTTTTTTTTTGTAACGAATTACAAATTATAAAATTAATAATAAATATCATTGGCTTTTAAAGTGTTAATAAATTGTTACTTTTAAAGTGTGCTCTTCTAAATTGTTGCTACTAAAAATTTGATATGATTTTACATTTTTTAGCCATAACTATAGCGATGCATTTTTTTACTTTACATTTTTTAGCAATACATTTTTTTAACTTTAGCAATACATATTTTTGTAGACAATTTTAATTTTTTGTGATATGTAATAGATGATCATGCGATTATAACGCTTCGGACGCTCCAAAGAACTTGTATATTAAGAATGTAACATGGTTGTGCGTTAAGTAGCCCTTGAGTAATAATGAAATTCGTGCCACTTAACCGGAATAAACAAATAAATAATTACGCCATTGCTACAATATATGCAGTATTAGTTATTATGCAGACGCCCAAAATTATGCTAAACTAATAAGGTACCTTTTATAACGTAAAAAACCAGATTATTTTACCTATAAAGTATAATATTTACATTCATGCATGATATTTAATCTAAATGATGTAATACTTCTAGATATTTATGCAATAAACGGTTTATTTGCACCTTAATCTAAAAATATCAGCATATAAAAAATAGTATAGTCCTATTTGGCTGCATAATAATTTTTATCGTTCTTTGTTTCCTCGCTTACTCTTCAGTCTTCACATTTAGTAAAAAAAATTATAGTGTACGATACAACATACAGTATACTTTTCTTTTTTATGTTATGACGAACTATTTTTACAATCTGTTGAAAAATTATAGAAATTCTCTATTTGAACGCTCTCATTATTTACTAGGAGTTCAATTAGTAAATCAATTTGCATCGTGTTTGTCACTATTCTAATCAGTATGAATGTCTAGAAAGCTTATTATAACGATCGATATGAAATATCTTGTAAGCATTTCTAAAAGAAAAAGCAGATTGGTTCGTTTGGGAACTTCAATATCAAATGATACTTTAGTTAGGGCGAAACCTTGATGTTAGTATGATATAGAGAGCAGTACATCATTTACACACATGAACAAGTATTTGAGATGTATTAAGATTTCATTATTTTTATTATATTGTTTTTTTGTGATTTACTGTTGAATATAGTATTCAGAAGAATAAATTAATACAGAAGATTATGTAAATTTTCTGTTATATTGCTTTTTAATAAATTATATATTAAAACTAAAAAAAGATCTAATTATAGATATATTCATTCTTTGTAATAACTCCCAAAAATATGACCATAACTTCATAGTAGTATAATGTTTTGGTATTAGATAGTGCGTCCGTATACGAAAATAAGCACTTGCGAGGAATAAAACGAAAAAAAAAGGAAATTACAATGACCCAGTTAAGAATATGGTATTACGATTGTAATGTTACAAGTCATCAAACATTTTTTTTTTATATTTATCGTGACCGGGTAACATCTTTAGAATTAATGTCTTATAAAAATAGTCGATCCGTTTTTTATATTTCATCTTTTTTCCGTAAAAGGATCATATTTCCGAATTATTTACATTTTCCGTGGATGGATACTCATTTTTACGGAGTTTTTTACAGAAATAACGGATAAAACTATTTTTTGTTTTTAAAATAAAATAAGTGATCGGTTGTTTTCTAAATATTTATTACGGAATATAATAAACCCGACTATTTATAATTTATATTACAACTTCATTAAAAAATTCCAATAAAATTTGTATGACTTTTTAACACTAAAGATTTTCTTTGCATAATTCCATTAGTAAATAAAAAAAAAAAAATTTGACCTATCCAGGGATTGGGGTTAATTAAAACCGGTTAACCGGTTAAAGATTTAACCTGGTAATTTCGGCCGGAATTTAAAAAATCAAATACTTGTACCAAAGTTGCGTATCGGTAATCTCGGTAATTTACGGTATTGCATATGCATATTGTTTAACCTAATTTAGTAACTTACCGATAAAATTGAACTCTGGTAACTCGGTAACATAATTTGTTTAACCTAACTGTGACATAAAATTCTGGTTAAAAATATTTAAGAATGGTTTGTTTACGATAAAATATGATAAAAATAATTATCGTCTTTAAAGTTTTCCTATAGAAAAGAAGGATAAAGTTGAGTTATTAATTTTACGTTCATAGAGAACAATATTTAACGTAGATTTTGCATTGAGAAGGCGAAAAAAAAAAAAAAAAAATCTAAAAAGTAATACACTCGTTGGAGTTTAAAATCATTAAAATATAAACTCGCTTTTTTAGGAAAGGCTTATAAGTTTCAGTTCTTTCTAAATATATCAGATATTAAATTTATTTTAAGTATATGGCGGCGTATCTTTATCTTGTATGACATAGATTTCAATAGCGATTGATAATGGTTTTGCTCAGATTATTTTTATTTTTTTTTTTTATTTGCATGATAATCGGTTTAAAATAATCCCGACATGGGGCATGCAGAAATATTTAGTACGAAAAAAAAATTTTATGATAAAAAAGTTCTTCCGTTGCCAAATTTGCATAGACAAATTTTTTGTAATGCAGTGTATTATTAAAATAGCAACCATAAAAAATTATTAGGTACTAACTATATAACCAATAATTATATTTTTACTATTATCTATTAATCACACAGACATTATCTCGAAAAGATACCAATCCATATTTAGAATAAATCAGATTGGCCCACGATATTTTTAAAAAGAATGTGAATTGATTTATAATATTGGGCTATTTATTTGCATTATTTGCGTGTGATATAAGTTCTCCCTAAATTAACACATTAATTTAAACAAAACGGAATCCTGGGAATTCTCATAAAAGAATAACCGATAATGCGCATTATTGTTATTTTGCTTCGAATAGAAGTTCCACAGTAACTCTCATGAATACGAGTATCTATTTGGCACAGCTTGTGAAACTCAAAATTTCTTTTTACTTTTAAATGAAATATTAAAATTTTAAAAAGTAACTTAAAAAAAATAAAGATTTACTTAAATAAAGATACAAAAAATGGTGTAACAGTCGTGCAATATTTAGAACAATAAGTTATTTGACCCTGCATAAAGGAGACAGACATATATGCAAGTTACTTGCCCAATTTATTAATTTAGTAAACAAACAAACATTTAATAAAACATTTGCTAATATCATGCCATATGATAAATCGCTCATTTTTATCTCATAATCGTTCGTAGCTATTTACACTCATATTATTTCAGTTTGTTCCGTTCGTTTTCCGTTCATAATTTATATCAATTTTTCAGATTTAAATAATTTTTTATTCTATTTATTATTTGTTATTAATTAATATGATAAATTTTTGTAAGAAAAAAAAATAACAAAAATAATTATTTATACATTTTCACCGGTGTGGAATCATATGATTATATTTGTTAAGTGGCTTGTTTTTGCAGATAAAAATTTTAGACAATAGAAACCTTATCATCATTAGATGATAAACTTTAAATTATGAACAATATTTATTCAAACACATTTTGGGAAAGTGATTCAACAATAGGTTTACTGCATAAGGGAATAATATAGGAATGATATCAAGTACTTAAAGTATTTAAATAAGTGATGTTTCTTTTCTTTTTTCTACACTGAAATAAAGAAATTCGAATCTTTAATGACCCCATCTCCCTAGCGTGTATCAAAATCATAATGCCTCGTAATAATGCCTATTTCATTTTTTGTCTATAAAAAAAAAAAAAAAAAAAAATTATTAAAAGATAAAAAAACAAAAAAATTTCCATAATTCAAGTAAATAATGATTTTTCTACTCACAATTTACAATAAATCATTTTCATTACCAACCAACCGATTTTCAATAACGAGTTTTAATTCCGAAATCATAAACCCTAAATCAAATTATATACCGTATTTCCCCCTTAAATTGTAATTGTGAAATCGTGAAATATCTTTTTACAAGGAAACCTTACTATATTATTAATGCGTTTGATACATTTTTTTTTTTTTATTTGTTAATTGTCGTCTTATCATGTGTTTTACAACGTGTTATTAGAGATATGAAAAAAAAAAATTCTAACATAATTATATAGACTTTGTTTATTTAACTGCTAGACAAATTAATTTTTTAATTTTATTTTATTTTTTTTCTTTTATACATTGATTTCTTTAGCAGGAAATGAAACCATTTTTTTCGTATGTTAGAATTTTATATTCCATATCATTTTTTATAGAGGTTTCTATTATATTTTTTTTTTAAATTTAATTTTCCAATTTTTATTTCTTATTTTTGATTTTCTGTCTTTTTTTTTCCAATTTTCTATTAAATAAATTAAATGATGACTTGATGTCAACTCGTAATTACGCAATTACGCGTCTTCACCAACGGGTATATTTTACGCCAAAATTTTGTGTAACCTTAATATGCACTAACTGCACTAACTAGATTTGTCGTCGTGTTCTAAAATATGACGCTGGGAAAAGAGAAAAAAATAACTCAGAATTTCGTCATTATCATATGAAATTTGTTGTACTCGGCTAATACTTTTGGAACGGTATTATTATAATTTGGAACGTTGTTCGCCCGTATTAGAAATGATTCTTTCAGAAATCATTCCTTAGATAATTGTCGGAAAAGCTCTATTGTAGTAACATGCCGTATCCCATACCGATGTCGGACCATTTTCCCGACAGGACGTTTGCCCGACACCGTTGGCCTACATTAGTTTTAATGCTGGTCAAAGTTGTCGGGAAAATGTCCTGTCGGGAAATCGTCTGTCGGTGTAACCTATCATACATGCCGTATCATACATGCTACCGTACCATTTAATGTCTCATGATACTAATTCATCTGAAATATAATCTAATAACAAGAATATAATTATAACCAGTAATTGCCTATGTAAAGGCATAAAAACTCAATATATAGGTTTATAGTCTTTCTTCGTCCATTTATTATCTAAAGATATTGTTACAACTCATGTACTGTATATATATAATTTATGAATTTTTTATCAATATATTTAGTGTCGGTTTTTATTATATATAATAAAACGTTAATAAAAAATGTGTATTACAACTAACATGTTCTGTATATTGGTTATTTATGTTTTATGAAATTATTTGGTTAATTTTTACATATTTGTTATTTTGTAAAATTTGAAAATATAGCAATGCGCGCATGAGATTTGATAAATACTTTCGCTTTTTTTTCGTAAATTCTTATTATTTATTTTGTGTAATTGTGTTTAATTGATGGCAATGAAAAATAATTATTATATTCAGTTATCATATTGCAAAGTCATATTTGATTTATTTTATTGGCTGGTCCTATACTATAATCAACAAAAATATTACTAATTTTGGGGTACCACAAAATCCCGACAATCATGAAATCGACAGTCTACAATCCAAACACCAAGATCACAAAAAACCTAAATCCGTTCAGAAGTAAAAATCCAAAAGTTTTTTTTTTTTTTTTTTTAAAAAAAAAAAAATTCATATAAATTTTTCAATTAAGCATATAATTTTAAAAATGCAGTGACGCAGTAAGTAACGGGTTAATTTATTCAATATAATTAAATATAATTTGTAAATTTTATTAATAACAAAATGTAAATTTTTTGCAAATTTTATTAATATTAATGCAAATTAACTAACGTTACTATATTATTAATGAAAATTAAAAGAAAATATTTTTTAAAGGATTACTAAACTATCCTAATTTTGACCCGAATTACGTGCACTAAGAATCACGTGCAATGAAAAATTGTGAAAATTGTTGGTAAATAACGTACTATATATAATTTTAGGGCATATACCATATTATAAATGTTATAAACTGTTAATTTCCCATCACTATTCATTTCCCTTTATTAAGTATTATTACATGTATCATATTACATTCTATATAAATATTATCATTTCGCGGATACTAAAAAATTCAATAATCGAATCCTACTTTCAAAGATTCAGTTGGCTTTGGGTTCATTCATTTGTTCAAAAAAAAAAAAAAAAAAAAAAAATCAAATCAAATCGTTCAAAAGTAACTAGTAGTATTGGTATCACATATGAAAATTTTTCTCTTTTTAAAATTTGCTAACTAGTACTACTCTAGTAGATTGAATACAATACATAATATAGAAGCATAATTTGAGAACTAGACATAAGTTAAATATATAAATCATTATTTTCCTGATAATTAAGATAATTTCACATAAAACGCAAACAATTTTTTTATTATTTTTTTTTTTGGTAAATGACACACTTTATTATTATATGATAGAGAACATACAAAATCTATAAAGCACACCTTGAGTTCGACAAAACCTTTGTCTCCCTCATATAGTAACGTTGTAATCATACCATTTCTTACTACATAACGAACCACGTAAACAATTTTTTTTTCTTCTTTGTCGATTTATTATAATACGTAATTTGTAATCCAACATAATGATTAAAATAGTTCTAAAAGTAGAAAGTTTTGTACAGATGTTTTTGAATCGTGAAAAAATCATTTATTTAATGAGAAAATACAGAAGTTTGTATTGAGTAAAAAAGATAAAGTAGAAAAAGTACTTAGCCAAGTAATGCACAGTAAAGCGTCAACGTAACTGATCAGACTGACGGGATTGTGGACCGTAGCCGAATTTTTTTTCACATGGGCATAATATCCAAAATATCTTTGCATTTTTTGTAGTGTCTATGTAATATCTATAATACTATATTTTTATATATTTGCAGAAATTCTAAAAATATTTTATATAAAATCAGCGTAATTTAAATATAAATTTATGCATAATTTATAGCTAAATAAATTTTATATAAATATTTCATATAAAATTGCATGAATATAGAATTTTTTAAATATAAATTTATACGTAATTTACAGTTAAATAAATATTATATAGAAATTTTATATTTTATATAAAATTTTCATACAATTTATGAGTTTAAAAATATTTATATATTTTATTTAATTTTCAAATATATGTAAAATTATTAATACAATATATGAAAAATTATTGTTATTAATATGATTAAAATTGTAACATCTTAACAAAATATTCTTATCAAAAAAAAAAATAAATAAATAAAAGATATTTTTTTAATGAATTAAATACTTATTTGCCACATTATGAAAAATCGTTGTAATAAATATTTGTCTATAATAATCTATAATATTTTTTTATTTTTATTTTTATAACTTGGAGTGAGCACAGCTTCAGCATTTACTAGTTACTACATAGTAGAGACTATTATTTATTTATTTATTTATTTTAAGGTAAGCCAGGAGAGTACATTGATAATTGACAAATGAAGAAATTAATCCCAAAAAATAAAACACAATGTAATAACT
>QZLH01000675.1:11079-50981 GCA_003833135.1 Oehlia diaphana
ATTCAAAATCCACTTTTTTTCCTTAAGTAAACTTGCAAAGCAGATAAAAATACGCTTATATTATGATTTTAAAGTTTCTATTAATCTTTCTTTATAAAAAATTAATCTAATTAAAATTACAGTGAATCACGTGATTTGCCCCCGCTTTAGACGACCTCCAAATTAGTTAACCCAACTGATGAATAATCAAACTTTGTAAGAGTTGAACATTCAATAATAGAAAACGTTCAAGTTTAGGAAACAGTGACAAATTAAAAATCTTATTAAATTGAGAACAATTGATTATTGTTAAACTTTTCAAACTAGTTAATTTAATTAACAAACAATCATCCGTGGTTAGTCTTGGACAATCTCTTACAGTTAAGCTTGTAAGTTTAGTAAGTTCAGACAAGTAAACCTTATTAAGTTGAGAACAATCATTTATTTTCAGACTATTTAACTTAAGATTCTTCAAACTAACTTTTTCTAAATTTTTAAAGCCTTCTATTCTTAAAGAACCTTCTAATTTTGTAAATTCTGATTTTAAAAAATCAAATATGTTTTTGCTACGAACAATAACTATCTCTTTCTCATTCGAGTATTGAGTATTAAACTTTTCTTGCTCATTTGACTCTGTGAATTAATTTAAATTTATGAATATTTTATTTCAAAATATTTACATTAATATATATTTCCTTACCTGACATTTTTGATTGAACAACAGATGCTTGATATTGCGCAATTGACAACAAATTATCACGTCCGTATCTGACAAGGAACATCATAAACAAATATCACGGACATAAATGTCCGTACCTGACAAGGAGTTTCATCATGAGCAATTGACAACAAGTAGCAATCTCGGATTGCTCTTAAGTGATAACTTCTTATTTATATCCGTAGTTCTTTCATAATTTTTTTCCAATTTAAGCTTATCTATAACTAAACTAAATTCATCAGTTTTTCTTTAAATTCATTGCTTACATTAAACTATTTGTATCTGTATTTAAAATTTCATATACCTTCAATATCAGGACTTGACTTTGGTTCATTATCCTGAAATTCTTGAGATAAACCCTCAATTGGTTCACTATCTTTAACGTTATCATCAATATTAAGATGTGGAGGTTGTAGATCAGCAATTTCTGACCAATATCGGTAATAGATTATTAGTAAAAATTCATTCAAATACTAATCACTGTTATTAAATTTACTTACTTGTAGTATTAACTTTTTCCACTTCAATCTTACTAAATAAATCATCCCATTTTTCTAATTTATAATATTCTTTCTGACATTCTTTTCCTAAGTAATTTAGTAATATATCTCTTGACCTTTTCCTTGCATCTCCATTAGCAATATTTTCATCTTCATCACAAGTAAATATCGGAGGATTGTTTATGTAAATGATATTATTGCATGACTTAACTATTTCGGCAATTATGTCATTTTCTTCAAACACATAGTTTTGATCTCTTTCACACTCGGTTTTATTTTTAAAATTATCAAATTCATTTTTAACAATTGTAACATATTTGAGAATACCACTTTCTTTTTTAAATAGCTTAAACATTGCCTTCTCTTCTGTCGTAAAACTTTTGTCAGCAACAAATAAAACTTGATTTATCCCTTCCGGCATCAAATCTCTAATTTCATCATAAACTTTCTTTTCAATTGATTCAAATATAATTTCAATCACATAATATTTTGATCCATGCCATTTGAAATCTTTTTTCTGTAAATTTTTAATATTGTTAATTGTATATTCATTTTTCCCAATATCATCAGTACCACATAATACGTTGGATAACGTCAAAGTACGCCCAACTATGAGCAAATTTCCTAGTTGATTAGAATAATTGAGTTTGGTAATGTTCAGTGTAGTAAATTATTAATAAAAATTTATTGTTATTAACAAATTATACTTACTGGGTTTTAGATAATCAGACGAAATATGGTAGCTGTCAATATCCGGATTACTATCGCCAATTTTATGTGTATTATGTGGTGGAGATTGTGTAACATAAGGATCCTCAGGGTTCAATTGGCTTAAAATTTCATATACCTCTTTAATATTAGGTCTTTTTTTTGGTTCGCTTTCCCAACATTTTTGATAAAGTTCTTGATACTTTGGAGGTGTATCATCAATCGGATCTTCTCTAAGATTGTTATGACTAATGTGAAAAGCTAATGCAGTATCTTGTGGATAATTAATAAAAGGACGACGCCCACTTGAAATTTCCCATAATAGAACACCTAAACTATAGATATCGGACTTCTCATCTTTTTTATACTTAATATTCTTAAGACATTGTGGTTCAGTATATGCAACCACTCCTTTTTCATTACCCAGTGAATTACTAGTCATAACTTCTTCCAACTTTTTAGATAATCCAAGGTCTGCAATTAATAATTTTCTATTATTCACTAATATATTTTTTGAGTGCTAAAAATGATTGGACAGTATTTATTAAAATATCTTCAAAAACAAAAACAAAAACAAATATTATAAATTAATTACTCTTTTACCAAGTCTCTATGTATTATTTTTTTGGAATGTAGAAATCTCAATCCTCTAGTAATATCCAATGCCATTTGAATTTTATCATTCCATTCTAAGGAGTTGCATCTTTTTTTCAAATAATCGCTTAAACTCCCTTCATTAGCATATTCCAACACCAAAATATAATGCTCAGAATCTGTTAATTTTAAATATAAATTAAGTTAGACTGAACTGTATAAATAAATTATTTAAAAAAATTCTAACATAGACCTTTTGTTATTCCTAGAATACGATTTATGTTTTGATGATAATCAACCTCACGTAAGAGTTTTAACTAAAAAAAAAAATGATATAATAATATTAATATTATAGATTAAAACACCAAGTTAATACAACATAAAAAGTGATTTCTACCTCCTTAACAAACTCATCATTATCCTCATTAATTTCTTTTGAACTTTTATTAAAAAGAATTTTTAATGCGACCACCAATCCCATATCATCCAAATTAGCTTTACTCACTTTACCGAAAGCCCCACTATCAATTTCATCGATTTGACTAAATTCATTATATTCAAAATAACGAATGTGCTTATTACTTATCTCTTTCTCAATCCATTCTTTTACCGAAGTCATTTGTCATTTAAATAATATGTAACAATAAATTTTATTTATTTTTAATTTTCTTAAAAAAAAAACTTCCCAGATGCATCTGTATATTAGGTTACACCATGCCTAAAAATGAATTCTACAACCATGCATGTTGCCAATCTAATGTTAGCCAATCTAATGTCATACTGCATTAATCAATTTTGGCTTGGCCTAGTCTCTTTTGAATATTTTACCTCGTTATTTAAATAAATCAATTGTGCTAATCTTCCAAATTAAAATTATCAAAGTTTTGACCTAAAAAAAAAAAGCTTATAATTTCTGATATTATTTAACTATTATAATAAACGATTTGGCATTTAATATTAAAGCTGCGCCACTAAGGATGTTTTTACTCCTCTTGGCACTTTACTTTCTAATGAATTTCAGAAGAAGTGGTTTCCGATTGAATTTTAGTGTTCATTTTAATGTTAACTTCAAGATATCGATAATTGAAATGTGAAATTTATTGTCCGGAGAATTGACTGTCGATCATCGCGTGGAGGCTGTTTGTCACGCCATAAGTAAATAAAATTAAGATTTGTTAAAAAAGGGTATTATAATTTGTGATAATGCTCTACATAAACAAAAGATTAGGGTTCAATGATCTCATTCGAAAATTTTGCCGAGTCAATATGTCATAAAAAGAATAAAATGTGTACGGCAGACAAAGACATTCATACCAGCATAACAGGAATAGCACTAACTTATTGAATCATGAACTAAATGAGAAAATACTGACCAAATAACATTTCTTGTTCGTCGATCGGTTCAAGTTTTGACCTAAGTTATTAATTCATTGTCAAAGAATTTGAGACTCTTTTGCATGAGCCGTCCTGTGTATTTATATTCCATATAAAAATAGGCCTAGACTAATATTCTGATTTAGGATACAAATGATATAGAGTTAGAGAATTTGTAGTTAATACGGCAAAGAAAATGAGAATTTTGGGTAGAATTAATTCATTTGTGTATTCCAGTTTTTGGCATACTGCAAAAAAAAAATAAAATACTTTTGGTGAAGTTAGAATTTTTAGCTGTCAACAAACTACTAACGCTAAGGGTGGAATTAATAACTATTAGGTCCCTGAATTTCAAATATGTAAATAAAAAATTTTTAGTGTTAAGAGAAGTGATGTTATAATAAGACCTGTTTATTAAAAAAAAAAATCTATTATTATTATTCGCATACGACAATTTACAAAATCTCTTTGCGTGAAAATTATTATTATTTGTTCAAAAATAAAATATAATAAAATAGCATAAATGAAAGTTACTAATACATAAAATCAAATTACTTATTTAATTATTTTTCATAATTATTAAAGATACTGTATAGTGCGTTAATGTCAGTTAACGAGTAATCTGGAATATTTCATAAATTATTGATTCTTTTTTAATTAAATCATTATTATTTAAATATAATAAATTTTCAATGAGAAAAATTATAATTTTTGAGGAAAATTGTGAAAAATTAAAATTGTTTATATGTACTACACGTTCCCGTATTCTGCTTCAGTTCAGAATATGCAGTATATCGATTTTTGTCAACATTCAATATTCAAGTGTGTATATCTTTACTGAGTCCGGTCCGATGATCTTTCTGAGTCCAGTCATGTCAATTTTTATCACAGTCATATGAATTTTGATGCAGACCGAATTTAAACTTTGATCGGACTTCGCTACCATCGGACTGAGTTAACTGTGCAGAGTCCTGTGATTTGATCAATCAGACTGAACTAAATCTACATGACCGATCTACATTTTAAATTTATTTTTTATTTTTTTATTAATTATGGATTTAAATAAACATTTTTTTATACAATAAAATGTTTAAAAACTTATAACAAAAATTAATTGCATCTTAATTTATTGAAACAAAAGGTCCTTAGCAATTTATATATACTATATCATCTACTAAAACCATTATCTCATTAAATATTTAATAATAAAAGAAAAAAAAATTTTATATAATAACTCATTATAAAGCGAACAGCAAAAAAAAAATCGTGATCAAGCTTTATAATCAATCAATCGGACCCCAAGTAATTTTAAGCGAATCATTGGACCGCGTGGTCCGATAATCCGGACCCAAATTCACATGACTGTGCTAAAAATTGACGTGACTGGACTCAGAAAGATCATCGGACCAGACACCGTAAGGCATAACCTTATTCAAGTTTGGTTTAATATTTTGGTAAAAGAATGCTAAGGAGTAATAAATATTGTAACTGACTTTAATATATAATTTTATCAGAATATTCTTGGGAAGTATGAGAAATATTAATTGATACTTTAATCGCTTACCTTTTGAATGACTCAATATAATTAAATTTCAACTTTAATACCTTCAATATATAATTACGTGTTATTTTGCAATTTTGTGCGGTATCTTCGAAAACAATAATTTAATCCAGTTTAAATTTAAACGATAATATATAAATATAATTAAATTTCTTCTTTAGGTACCAACGAATGCTTTTTAGCCGACATTATCTGTCATAATAGCATTAAGAAAAAATGATTTCAAACCCTAAATAAGTCCTTGTAATAATTAAGAAATCATGATACAATTAGTATACTCGACAAACAAGAAAGTATTAATGTTTTGCATACTGATTCAAGTGTTGTCATTGGTAAACGATCTGCTGCGCAGATAAATTTCTGATCATGTGACAATTAACCAATCAATGCTTTTTTCGAAGGATTTAATATAAGATCAAAAATTTAAATAATGATTCTGTAAATTTTCATTTCGCCACTTTAAATTATATATACTGTATACATACAATCAATTTTTCTCTCAATTATTATTTCTCAGTTTAATATTAAAAATTTATCATGTCACATTTATAAAATTTGGAGTTTTATATCCAAACCTACGAGAAAATCAGTTTTCCTGATTTCAAAAATATTGTCTACCATCGTGCATATTTCCTTTTTGGTAACTGTGAAAGGATTTCGTCATATATTCTGAAATAGTTCGTTTTTTATAAAGAAAAAAAAAATTTGTCTTTTATACATTAATATACATAAAAATACTTTGTCAAATGAAATATATTTCTAAGCTTCTTCCTTTTTTTAAAACCTGAAAAAAAAAAAAATAATATTTACAGTAAGTAAATTGTTTTATTAAATGTATAGAGTAGTGCATTTTGCAGCTTTAGTGTACAATGATTATTAAATTTAAATATTCTTGACAATTAAAACGAAATTTTTTATACACCTTTATTCGTTTTCCAGATAATTAGCCGGTTAAATTTATGACCATAATTCTGGCCGAGTAGTTTAATGCGGGCCTGATCACGTTTAAATTGTCACGAGTGATTAATATGATTGGCTATCTTCGCCGACTTCGCGTGATTGCTTGTCATTTGTTGGAATTTTTTTTTTTTTTTTAATTTTAATCGATTTTATTTTATTGATCATTATATTTACAATTTCTTTTTTTTTTTTTAACTGTGACGCATCTTTATTAGGATTTATATAGAATAAATTCAACTATCCTATTACACAAGACACCTAGAGTAGGTTCGTGCAACACGAAACCCCCCCTATAACAGAGTATTCGATCCTAATAAACAAGAATAAATAAACAAAATAAAAAATAAATAAAACTACGTAACCTATGTCCCTATATTAACTATACTAAGATTTGACCTAACTGATTTGATTCTTTTCTATTTAAACAACGTTCAAGAAAACTAATTTAAGTGAACATCTAGCTGTACTAAATATCTACCTACAAGTATTTTAGTGAAAACAACCCAATTATTCCCTCTAGTTCTTCTAAAACGAGATCTATAAAAGAAAGGTTAAAAATTCTCATATCTAATTTAACACTTGTAAAATTTTGTTATCGTAATAATTTTTTACGCGAAATCACGTGTCTTCGATAGCAAATGTAAATTATAATATTTCCGTTTCTCTATCTTCTTAATCTTTCTGGTTCTTCATCATCTTCTTTCCTTTCTTCGTATTCTTCGGTTTCGAAATATCCACTCCTGGCGATTCCGAAATCGGTCTTTTCTCTCCAATCCCTTTTTCGTCCGTCAAAATTCTCATCCTTGAGTCTTGGTGTAAAATCATCGTTAAGCGATGTATATTTCCGCAACATCTCACTTTGTTCTGTTAAACTGATGATTTTTTGACCCAGGAGCATGAAATTATTCTTTTCCATTGCCCATATCATTATATTTACAATGTTTAACAGTTAAGCAATAAAATAATAAAAGGAAAGTCCGAAGTGCTGTTTAAGGTTTTATTGTTGTACGTCGTCATGACGTCACGTTGGGGTGTTCTGTCAACATAGTTTCACAAAACTATGTCAAGATTGTCAAGTCCTATAGTAAAATTTACTATAGTATATGTTATATTTTGAAACCGGTTTTATTTCCGAAATCTGGGTTTGTTTATAAAATTCACGTTATGAATTTCTATGATATACAGTATTAAATGTTGAGCTTGTTTCGAAATTTGAGGAATTTTCCCATTAAATTTTTCGAAAATTTAAAACTTAAATAACTCATCAACTATTAACATTTATGTAATACTAAAAGTTTAACCAAACTACATGATAATTTTAAGAAACTTAAAATACCTCGTTTTTTTTTTTGCAAAAATCTAAAAATCTCGAATAAAAAATTTTTTCCCTATGAAGCTATATTCAAAGGTATCAATTTTTTATTATAAAAATGGATTCTTTTTATTTTTTTTTTTAAAAAAAGCAAGATATTTTATAAAAAAATTAAGTATTTGAAAAACCTTCATGAAATGTGAAACGAGAATAAGAGTAAGTTTCAACATTATTTGGGTATAAAAAATGCACCTATTTAGTGTTATAAGCTGATTTAAACTTTAGTACTACATAGTTTAATACGGATTAAAAATTCCGTAGTAAATTTTACTATAGGTCTTGATATAGTTTTGTGAAACTATGTTGACAGACACCCATAGTCACGTGCCAGACGGACACCTTTGTGTAAGAAGTATTATATTAGTACGATGTCGATCGGAGAATTGTAGTATATCTCCATTTATTTATACCCGGCGTACCACATGGACAAGTACAAAAATAATGTGGGATTGGCGATTTAAAAGTTGAATATCAATCTATTATTTAGTTTATTTAGAGAAATAAATTGAATACAGTAGTACATTAATTTTTCTATTATAATATATTCCATTAGTCTAAGAAGTGAGAAAATAAAAAAAAAAATTATTATTTGTATTATTATTATTAATGTTATTTTAATTATTATTAATGGTAAAGTAAAAAAAAAAAAAAAAATAATTAATAAATTCAACGAATAAATAATTAAGGATATTCAAGAATTATAATGTCTTTTCCTTTCCATCTCATCGAAAAACTCATTACTAATAAAAAAAAAAATAAAAGAATTAGTAAATTATTTGAAAATAAGTACAAAAAAATAACAATACTGTATATATAACATAAGAAAATCCGATAATTACAGCATGCTTCTGATCTCCGGATCATTATCAATGAAATGATCTATCGCTTCTCCGAATTCATTGGTTGCATCGTTAGTGTTTTGTATGTTTGTAGAAATTTGTTGAACTTCCTTGTTTTTATACATGACCTGAAGCTTGTATAGCAATTCGAAAAGTGGCTTATATTTATAATATTTTTTTTTGAGGTTTTCCATTCCTGCCATTTTGGCCATCTGATCACGTTTGAACATAAAGAAAGAATTCTGAGGAGTAGAACTGTTTGGTATGATAAGCTCTTTGATTGGCAATGTGAATGTATATTTCATTTTCGCCGCTAGCTCGTTGATTTCTTGGATTAATGATTGGGGATCTTGGATCGTATCAACGAAAATAAGTCTTGGTGAATGTCGAGACATTTTTTTTTTTTAAAAAAAAAAAGAGTATTTAATGTTTAATGAAAGTAATGATTTAGAATTTTATATTTAAATATTTAAGTATGAAAGTTAATAAATTTAAGAAAAAAATAAGGCTGAGGAAATTTCGATTCTTTATATACTTGAAACTAGAAGGTAAAACTCTCCGTCATTTTTTTTTTTTTTTTTATGATCACAAACATTTACTAATGTAACAACCTAATGAAGTATATTAACTTGATGCACATTTTTGTTAAAAACGTTTTTTCAAACGTTACAACCATTATGTGATTACCAAATTAGTTTAAAAATAAAAGTTCTTTAATTTATTTGTTAATTTATCAACTTAAATATAATTATGTTCTGGAGACCTGTTTCCATATGATTTTGTTTTTCATTTTTGAATTGATTTGATAATATTCTCGTTAAAATTTTTCCGGAGTTTAAATTAGTCGTACTTGTATCACAGAATTTTACTTTTTCATGTACCGACTATAAGTGATCCCACGCATAAAACATTTTTTCCGATATAAATCTATCCATCTCGTGATAATTGTTAGTTGTTTCAGGAATACCCGAGAAGAAAACGTGTAACACGTAACGGATCGACGACAAAATCTAGCCAATCAAATTTTGTTCCCTTGTTCCTTCAACAACGAAAATTACGGCCGATATTCATTATTTAATTTCGAAATTTTCTACACCCGAATTTCGCTTGGTTGGATAGAAAATAAGCTATGGGCAGCCTTGAGATCATTTTAACTCCCATTTCTAATAAGTTTCATATGATAGAATAAATAATAATCAACTTTTCATAACTCACTTTTCGTAAACATTTGGCGTATTGTATACCAAAATTTGGGTTGAATGGACATTTACTAATAGTAACATATTTTGTTTACATATAGTTGTGAACCCATCAGAATTTTTTGGGGTAAAACTGCATAATAAAAAATTGATGATCATTTGCATCACATTAGTGTATGAGAATTTATATTATTAGTAAAAGTTTTTTTTTTTTTTTTACGACTAAAAGGGGACTCATGCAATAGTGCAAATCCGATAAAACATTGTATACTAACTAAGAGTACTAAAAATGCAGGAAACTAGTTGCAATGCCGTAAAAAACAAAGTCCGTCGTGAATCCATATGACGATGAATCACGTGATCTCGTCCCTGTAAAAATACATTTTCATTGAAAATAAGAAAATGATTGAAAAATATATTAAAATTGAAATCAATGAAAAAGTGGGAAGGTATCTAACCGTATAAGGTAAACTAGAGTTATTCTTGTATTCATTAAAATGGGAACAATGTATGTTATGATCTATATTAAATCATTAAAGGGCAAGGTAAAAAATTATTGCCTATGTTAACCAATGTTATTGCTGATTTTAAAATGATTGAAATTGATGTAAGGTGATGACAAAAACAAAAAAAAAATTTAAAAACACACACAAGAAAAAATATGTATAATGCAAAACCATAGAACATACTTTTATTTTTTTGTGTTAAAAAATTTTATTACGTTCTCAAAAGTTGATCAAAAATATCACATGATTGTCAATCATTTGGAGTTAAGGTTTTTTACTTTAGCACAAAAAGTTCTATGATTTTGTGTTACGTTACAATACATTATATGAAACTTGACAACCATTTCGAAAACGACAACAATATTAATTGTTAATATTAATATTGTTGTCATTGATGCTTGCTTGTACTTGCAAAATAAAAAATATTAAAAACTTACCGTCTTCGCAAACAATGATTAAATAGAAGGTTAAAGAACAAAAAGAATAAATTAATACTTAACTATCACCAAAGCTTATTACGGCTGTTTGCCAAAAATAAAATGAATAATGAACTTAATTATTATTACTTCGTGTCGTGAAATGATACATTTACGGATATCCGTGTTAGAGATTAAAATTCCATTATTTAAGGCCGTAAATTCAATGAAAGTGATACATTCGCGGATATCCGTGTTAGAGAGATGAAAATTTCCATGGTTTAAAGCTATTAAATTCAACGAAAGTGATACATTCAAGGATATCCGTGTTATTGAGATGATTGAAGGCTATATATTCAATGAAAGTGATACATTTACGGATATCCGTGTTAGAGAGATGAAAATTTACATGGTTTTAAGGCCATGAAAATGATACATAAACACGGATCAACATTTTTTACAGAGATATTGTTGAGGAAGGAAAAAGCGAAATATAATTTTACCGATTAATTCTTGAAACGTGCTGTTTAATATTTATTTCTTTATAATAAAACAAATAAATATATCGTCATCAACTAATAACACATTATACTGAATTTTTTTTTTTTTTAATAATGGCTTGTTTATAAGAGGTAAACAAATAAAACTTAGAGAGGAAGTCCCCGCTTTCAAAGATCTGATTTTGTCTGAATTTTGGGGGATTTTCAATGTTACTCAAAATTATTTGTTATGAAACCATTTTATGGACGATCACTTTATGTTACATTTGTGTCAAAAAACCCATTTTAGAAATTGATTGAGTTTTAAAAATATCTATGATCATCACTAAATATTATTAATGAAATTTACAAATTTTTAAGTATTTTTTTTATAAAATGTGTACTGATACGATATAGGAATTTATTTGTCTAACTGGTTATGTTTCATTTTTGTCGGACAAATTCTAAAGTTAATATTGTATAAGAACCTAATTATAGAAGCATTGTAATACTTGACACGTTCCTAACATTACTGCGTCTATATGCATTGCTTTGTGTAACAAGAAATAATTAAAAATCATGCCAATAAGATATAATATGATTGACTTATTATACAAATTGATATTGTCTGTTAATTATTCTAGAATCGTCTTATAATCTTAATTTTGTTTGGTGTTCCGTACGGCCGAATCGAGTTGATTGATAACTTGTTTCAACTTTTCAATGTCTAATTTTGTAATTATGTTGATCAATCTAACGTTAATTGGCCGTAACGCGCAACCTGTGGGTCAACCGGATGGCTCGAATATAGAGGTTGGTAGATCGTTCAGATGAGAATTTGTTGCTATATATAAAATCGAAATAAATTTTATGACTTAAGCATCAGTAAAGAATATTTGTTCCAAAATTTTTTGCTTTTTGTAACTTTAAATTACAATTTTACTGAAAATTCAAACGGACAACGGATCCAGTCTCTACTCGAATAACAGAAATCACTTTTTTTTCATTAGAGTCACTCTAAATTTTATTTTATTTTTTTTTTATTTTTAAATCCATGTGAACAAGATTATAGAAAGATAAACAAGAACTAATTAAAAAAAAAAGTCAAACATTATCTAAACTACGCTAAATCAAACCGCCCGAAGACAGCGCCACCCTGGTGCGTATATAAAACGGGATCGTGGAGGATCAGCCGAAGCATTTCCTACCACCTTACACTAGAGAAATACGGCTAAAAGATAAAAAAACAAAAAAAAAGAAAAAAAGAAACATGATATGATTAAAAACCTCTACGTGTGAAATCAGGACGCTGAAAAAATTTCTATCATCTATGTTAAGTTTAAAATTTAGAGTGGCTTCAAAAAGCCAGAAAATTCCCACCACGAAAAAGAGAAGAAAGGCCGGGAAGAGGAACATTTCGTATTTTAAGAGCCACCGATGTTTTTTAAGCGACTCCGTGGTGGGTTGTGGTTATTGTTAAGGTTGGATCTTCTCAAAATCAGTTGTCGAAGCCAGTGTTGTACACTTATACTGAGATGAGATCATCAAGGAATGTCTTTGTGTTTATCACGTGATTGTTTACAATGTAGATCAGGCACGTTTTTTCTTTGTATAAATTTTTCCCTATATGGGAAATTTCTGTAACCTCAGCATGAGATTTAATTGGTGTTGTTTCAATCCAGTTTTTGTCATAAAAGTTATGGTAGCCGCAAAAGGTATGTTATGGCGTTGTGCATGTTGACAAAGCTGGTCTGAAAGAATCGAGGGAAGGTTTGTCGAAGGTATGGACGAAGGTTTGTATAATCCACCAGTTGTATATACTGCCCTTTTTAGGGAACCCCTCAGGGTTTAAGTAGTAATATTGTGCGCGGTGTAATGCGACGAGCCGGTCATGGTTTTCAAGTTCTTCTTGAGGAACCCAGAGTCTACAAGTCGGAGTAGAAACCAGGTTGTGAACAGCACTCAGTATTTCAGCTAACTCGGGAGGGTCTGGGTCTGGAAGTATTATTTCCATCTTTCCTGAAGGTCGAGGGTAAGTTAGAGGAGTACTTTCCAACAGAGGCCACCCCGTGGTCCTCTCTCCTCGTAGATATTTAGTTGTTTATTTGATAACTTACTGCGGAAATTTAGTAAAAATGTTGGAAAGCAGAAAGAGTTTTTTTTTCCCTTCCGGTCACGCTAAATTTTAAATTTGTATATATGTTTCAATTTAAAAATTTTAAAAATCACGTGATTTAATTAATATTACTTTTGATTGGACAGAATTAAACCATGTGATAATACCTCTCTGTAATTCTGGCTGAAATTATTAATTTTAGCTAGAATTAAGATTCTTATTTTAAGAATTAAATTATATTCCAGCCAAAATTATAATGACTGTATGTTCAATATGAAAATAATATATAAAATACTTGAATTTTTCAGGTTAATAACTTTTGATTTAGATAACCAAATAGCTTTATATTTATTCAAAAAACTTAATTTTTAATTTATTTGATGAATTGTTATGTCCCATACCGTAATAAAAAAAAAAAAAAAAAAAATTAAAAATCAAACTTTAATTTTATTTAATTTTATTGCAGTATAATTAATAATATCTGAGACTATTAAACAAACACATGCATATTATCTAAATAATAAACATTAATAATTTCAAATTGTATAATAATACTCTTTGGTTTTATGAAATTGTATCGACATAATTACCTTTTGACAATATGATTCGAAATCGAATTTATGAAATTATTTTTTTACACTAAAAAAATTTCTCTACACAGCGGTTATTTTTAATATAACACATGACAAAGACCGTTTTTATTTAAAGCACCAAAGAATCATTATTATTTTTTAATTTTACTACATCATTATAAATATCTTTTTTTTTTTTTTTTCATCGAATTCCACGTCGAAAAATTTTTATTATTAATTATTCAGGAGATAGTAATTAATAATCCATTTATCTATTTGTTTTGACGTTAAAGTTAATCATGTGTGCCTATATTATAGAAATTTTTTTACCATAAAAAGTTGGTATCTTTATTCGATGATTATTAAATGTGACGAAATATTTGTCACGTTTTTATTGATTCATTTAATTCATTTACCAATTATTTTATTGTTAATTAATTGAAAAGAGAAAACAACGGAAATTTCGGAGTTTAAAATTGGTACAATAACACATAATAGGTAGGTGGTATGGAAAAATGTCATGAAGATCCTTTTATTTTATAAACAACTAACGCTAGAATGAAGGCGGAAATGGTAAAAAAGCCATTAGCACTAGAAAGAAATTATAATAAAAAAAAGATTACTACCTAAAAAAGGAAAGAATGAAAAAAATTCCGAGAGCGAATGTCGATCTCTTCATTGCAGATTTATATAATAAGCTCAGTTTTTCTTTAAAATAGTTTATCTTATGAAGTTTTTTTTTTTTAAAAAAAAAAAAAATTTAACTAC
The DNA here is from genome assembly GCA_003833135.1 of Oehlia diaphana. NCBI lineage: Eukaryota > Fungi > Glomeromycota > Glomeromycetes > Glomerales > Glomeraceae > Oehlia > Oehlia diaphana. Next base: position 25,741 of record QZLH01000675.1, read on the forward strand.
ATAATATTTCATCTTTATATTTAAATTTCAACTAAATTTATTATGGCAACTATACGAGATGATTTGATTTTTGCCTCAATTCAAAAAGCATTCGCATTAAATAATTATAATAAGACATAATAAGAACTTAGATGAACAATATAAATTTATGCAACGAACTATTCATAAAGGTAAATAACTTACAAAGGATGAAAAATTTGAAGCGATAAAAAAATTAAATAAAAATCATATTGATAAAATTCGATATAATGAAGGTAGAAAAAAAATTTGTAAAAATTGTAAAATGGAACATTTAGCAACATTATATTGTGTATTTTGTATTAAAAATTATTTAAAATCAAAATTTTCAAATTGGACATCTGGAAATAATGTTATTGACGATTTAATTCAGAAATGTCAAATGGAATCTCTCATTCCAAATAAAGTGGTTGAATGGATGCCACATAATAATTTACAAAATATTAAAATATCTAACTGAAGGTGGTTTTTCCAAAATTTATACGGCAGATTGGATTGATGGTCAATATTATGAATGGGATTCTACAAAACAACGATTAAGAAGGCGTGGAACTGTTAATGTTATACTTAAAAGCTAGAGAATGTTGTAAGCGCTAATATAAATTGGTTTGATGAGGTATGTAATTTAAAGGTATTATATTAGAATTCAACATCAAATACTTTGTTGGCCAAATCTCACTTAATTATAAATAATAAATGGTCAGAAATAGTTCCCTGCTACGGTTTAACTCAAGATCCGACAAACGGAAATTATATGCTTGTAATGAGAAAATTAGATGCAAATTTGAGAGAGTATTGTTGTATCAGTTCTTTACGCTTAAAATTTATTAAGCAATTTATGTGGTTAGGCAGCAGAAGGTTTATTAGTGTATAATTAAATAATATATCAAAATTATCCGAAGTATAGCGCTGTACGTCGACATATACTTCCAAACACAAATAAAGGATTTCTCTTGATAAAAGTTATCAATTTACAACTTTAAATAAAAACTTTATTTTTTCCCTACATTACTACAAGAAAATTGACCTATATTTATAATAAATTATACATATACTAATAAATTCAACATATTTAATATATCTATTATGTATAATATGACTAACATGTTCAATATGTTGATCGCATTCGACATGTTTATTAGGTTCGACATGTTTAAACAGATCAATTTCGGAGTGGCACATGATGATCACATGACAATAACTATATCAAAACCTACATGGAAAGAAAAAATAAAAATTACTGTTGATATAATTGATGCACTTAATAGAATTCATAAAGAAAATGTAATTCATAGAGATTTATACTCAGGAAATATATTGTACCTAAAATATACAAATTATTGGTTTATTTATTAGTGATCTTTGATTTTGTGGACCTGCTGATAAACCATTAAAAAGCATATACGAAAATCTTCCTTGTATAGCACCAGAAATTATTATCGGAAAAGAATATAATAAAGCATCTGATATCATGATATGTATAGTATTGCGATGATAATGTGGGAAATTTCCTCTGGACACAACCCGGCAAATAAATCTGACTACCATTTTTCAGTCGTTATTGGATGGCTGTACGATTTACATTAATTCTTGAAATTCCGGCCAAAATTATGATCAGCAGTTCGCTTTATATATCGCTTTAGACCCCTATGATACTACTATATAATGTCAATTTTGGCTGAAATTACGTTAATATCAGCTGATCCCGAATTTGCGAAAAATCATAATAATTATACCTAATTCCTGTAATTTCTGTACTTGTCCATTCTGGACACCTATCAAAAGAATTATATTTCCAACATTATTTATTTAATAATCCTGAATCATTTGTTTATTAAGCAGGATTTTTACGCTCCATTTCTCCTAGGACATTTTTTCTGCAAATTTAAAATGTCAAGTTGCTAATAAATTATTTATGTTTATAAATTCATTTTATGGGAAATTATAAACCTTTAAATTTATCAACGGCCAATCTTTAGTAACAATAAAATCAGTGGATGTATTATTAATTTATCTCATTAACATGTTTTTATGAATATAATTTACTAACACATAATCTAATCATGAAATTCAACTTTAACATTAATACTTACAAAAAAAAAAGAAAGTAAGAAAATGTCTCTTGACTTGGTCAATAACTAAATAAAAAGGAACTCGAGAGGGATATTGTAAACGTGAAATTACATATAATACATAAATTGGTCACTTAATGTATAATATTAAAATATTATGAAGCATAGTACAAACGTTATTTAGAAAATATTTTTTTAACATAAAATTCTGTGAATAATATAATTTGTAAACAACTGTAAAATGTGAGAAATACACTTATTAAAAATAAATTGTGACTACAAATTTGTAGTAAAAATCGGTTTAAATGATAAATTATGCGTACCTAAGTTATCTTCATTAATAATTATATACTCAATTCTTTGTTTAACGTTGCATATTAAAACTTTTGGCCAACATTATACAATAACAAAACACGACAGCCATGACATGCATATGACTAATCATAACTCTGGCCGAAATTATGATAATTCTGGTCGTTAAACAAAGAATTAGATTTAATTAAATGTTCAGGCATTGTATCTAATTTCAAGAATTCTTGAAAAATATTTGTATAAAAGAGGATCAAAAAAAATTGACTAAACTTATATATTTGGTTTGCAAATGGATTGTTGTTTAAAATAATTCAATGTGTACGAATTTATATGTCTAATTTTTCGTTGAATCCCTACGATTTTGAAGAGAATGATTATATCATGACTATTATGATTGAGATTGCTGTGATTACTTTGGAATGGAAAGAACTTTTTCAGAGTTTCTTTTGTCCTTTTTCTTCGCATTCTTCACGTAATTTTTCTTGACAGATATCAAGTTGCTTGCGAGTTTACACAACTATAAAGAACATTTAGACATGAACAAATTATGATAAATATGAGAAAATTAATTTATTTAAATTACAAACTAAGAATAATTGGCGTGTTACTATATTCCTAGTGTTTAAATAAACCTAAATAAAATCATAATTGATATAATTATAATATCATTGGAATAAATATTAATTTGTAGTTAAAAATAATTTAAAACCCGTCTAAAAATAATTAAGGATTATATTTAGAATTAATTTTTTGAAATTATTTTAATTATTTTGTAGTAATGAATTTAATTACCATTAGGAATTTCGAATTCTTCTTGTTCTTCCGGATGGAGATTTGGATTATTACAAATTTCATCATTATCTAAAAAATAAAAATGTAAGTACAATGATATCGATTTATTATGTTACTGCTAAATTTGCTAAATTTACATACCATCAACATCTTGATTCTTTACTTGTTGATTTATAATACTTCTTTCATGATAATGTTGATTACCTAATAGTATAATTACATTAGTCGAAGTTTTTGCTTTAATAAAAAAAAAATTGTATACAGTATCTGCGTTATTAACTCACTATTACTTGGTCCTATATGTAGTTTTTGAAATACTTTAGACAGTGGTTTGCTACTTCCTATATTTTCAATATAAAATCAATACATTTTGTGGGGTTTAATTGAAATTTAGATGGCTAATATTCACCTTTAAAAATACTTTTTGATTTTGATATATTATTACTATTTTGGTCATTTGATTTATTGAAATCATCAACTAAAAAAAAAAAAGAAAGATAATTTAGGATTATATATATAAGCAATGATTAATATTATAAATTGAAAATACTTACTACTTTCGGGAATACTAAAACTATATGGTTTACTGTGAAAAGCTTTTTTGAAAATAAAATAAAGAATATATTATTAAACTATTATAAAGTAAATTCTATAAAACATTAAATTATTTACCTTCTTGCTCTTCTATAATTTTTTTTATAAAATAAATAGTAATTAATTTAGTTAATTCAAATTTAACAATATTATGAAAAAAAAAATTAAATTATACCTTCAGTTGCATTTTTTGGTTCAGGCAAATTATTTAGATCATAAATTTTACTTGCATGTCCTGCATTATAACAGCTCATTATTTCCGAAGTACTTATATTATTTAAATTATTAGCGTTAGTTTTTTTGAATTTTCTTAAGAATTTTCTAAAAATATTTTTTTTACAAGTTGGTACATTTGGGTAATATAACCTATTAATATCATTAATCATATTTGATAATATTTTAATATCGGGTCTTTTTTTTGGATCAGCATCCCAACATTGTTTCATTAATTCTATATATTTTAAAGGAGTTTCTGATACAATTTTTGGTCTCATACCATTCCCAATTTTTATTATAAGATTGTAATCAATTTCATAATCAGAAAAAGGTGGTTGTCCAGACGAGATTTCCCACATTATCATTGCAATACTATATATATCAGATGCTTTAGTATGTTCTTCTCCAAAAAGATTTTCTGGTGCAACATAAGGAATATTACCATATATACTACTTAATGGTTTGTCAACAGGTCCACAGAATCCAAGATCACTAATAAGCCAATAATTAGAACTTTGATTATATAATATATTTCCTGAATGTAAATCTCTATGAACTACATTTTCTTTATGAATACTATCAAGTGCATTAATTACATGATATGCAATTGTAATTTTTTCGTTCCATGAAAGTTGATCATGATACTGGCGTAAATAACCTCTTAAATCCATATCTAATTTCATCATTACAAGCATATATTTTCCATTTAATGGGTCTTGAGTCAACCCATAACATTTTACTATATTTGGCCATTTATTACTTATAGTTAGGTGAGATTTGGCCTACAAAATATTAAAAGTATTATAATTTAAAATATTATTTTGATTTTTAAAATACTTTTAGATTACATACCTCATCAAACCAGATTCTATTAGCTCTTTCAATATTTACTAACTTTTTAAGTATAATTTTCATGGTCCCACATCTTTTTAATTGTTGTTCTGTGGAATCCCATTCATGATATCGACCACCAATCCAATCTGCTTTATAGATTTCAGAGCATCCACCTTTAGTTAGATACTCAATATTCTGTAAATTATTATATGGAATCCATTCAATAATACTATCTGGTGCACGAGATTCCATTTGACATTCCTGAATTAGATTATTAATATCATTATTTTCAGATGTCCAACTTGAAAATTTTAATTTTAAATAATTTCTAATACAATATTCACAATATAGTGTTGCTAAACATTTTTGTTGACAATTTTTACAAATTCTTCTTTTTCCCTCATTATAAAGAATTTTAGTATAATCATATTCTTTTTTTAATAATTCTTTTGCTTCTAATTTTTCATTTTTCGTTAGAGATTCATCATTAAGAATAAATTGTTTCACAAATTCATAATTTTCATCTACGTTCATGTCATCATCAGCTAATGCATATGCTTTTTTAAGAACAGCATAAACGGCTGACATAATAACTTAGATGAAAAGATTGAAAATTTAAATTTTTTAAATTTAAAGAAGTTATAAAAACTTTTTTTTTCGTTAGCAGTTAGACGAACATTTTAATGTTTACGGTTTTTAACTCCGGAGTTTGTTTCACTAATTTATAATGTGCATATTCCTAAATTGGTAATAATATGGAATATCATTACGTCACATTTAATTATCATACTTTGTTAAACTAAAAAGAAAAAGAAATCATCATCTAATTGATAGCTAAAATAATAATTTTCCTAACATTATATGTGAATAAAATAAAGAGATATAGTAATATGGTTTTGGTTACTTCACGTCATGCATAATATTCATAGTATTATAAATATTGCGCAGTACAAGCTTATGTGAATTATAACTTCAAATAATACTGTTAAAATAACTATAAATATAAAAACAATACACTTTTAAGATAAAATCAGATGCGCGATGATAACCGTTTCATAAAAATTTAAACTAGACAAATTAGAATGTGTAGTTATTAACAATTGAGATAATAATTTATGCATTCATATAACTAGCGATAGATCCAACCTCTTAATATTATAACGTGAGTATATTATATTCGGTATTGTATTAGATAGAGGAATAATATTATATTATATAATCTTATATATTCCAGAATAAAGTAAATTACATAACGGATTATTATTGGTACGATGTGTATAATCTAAATTAATAGAGTATATTAGAAATTTCTAATTAAACTGACAGTGCTTGTATTTTTTTTGCACACTTATAATTTTGTATGGGCTATAAAATTATTTCAAGGCCCTATATTCAAATATTTATTTGTTCATTATTTTATTATACAAACAAAAACCTCCCTTCCAGCTTAATAAATCCAACATCCAGTATTAAATGGGGATAATGTCCTTGTTTAACTTCGGATGCGGGTTTAATGCAATAAAGTTTAATAAAAGTCAGCAATAACGTTTTCTTAACTTTTTATTATGAAGTGGTTTGTTATTCGTAGTTTGCGGAATACATTGTTTTTGCTTATATTTAAATTACAACCTCCACGCAATTTCTATTAACACAATATTACGAATATTACGTAATAATTCACTGAGTTAAGATTTGTTTAATATGTTTAATAGACATGAAAATCGATTATCTTTCACGCGAAAACTGATTGTTTTTCGCGTTTTCATTTGTATTAAAGTTTTCATATGTAAACCCGTAAATAGTGTTGCGATCCGTCAATCCGTCAATCTGTCAATCTGTCAATCTGTCAATCCGCGGATTTATCCGATTCGAAAATCATCCGGATCGTACATAAACTTTTTTCATCCGGATTAAATCGGATTTCATACCGATCATCCATTTATTTTCGGACCGGATTGAACGGATGACAGATTCATCGGGATCGCAACACTACCCGTAAACCCGTGTGAGACTAGGGAGACTATCTGACTTAAAATTTCTCGCGTTTTCGGCGTTTTTTCATGTCAAAAAAAAAAAAAAAAAAAAAAATTCAAAAACGAAAAGATATTTTACTTTTTTACACGTTTACTTTATAATTATGACAGGAATATCTCATATGAAGATCCTGAGACAGATATGACAAGCGTTATCCGATATTTCAGGCATTATCAGTGGATGTAATACCCATATAGAAAAACTTATAGTAATGCTTTGTAAACAATAAGAAGGAAAAACTTTTCCAACATCAAAAGGCGTTGACCAAACTTTACAAAGCATTTCTGTGTAACTTTTTCATTTATTTTTTTTTTTTTAAAACGGATTGTAAATGTTCCGTTTTTTTTATAATTACAGTATGTTTTCATGTTCTATATAAAACACGTGTGATTATTAGCAATACTATAAAATGTTTAAATAAATTACTTTGATTTCTAAAATATTAATTGTTTAACACAATAATAGTATTGAACATTTAGGGTAAATTTAGATCTCGTCCCTATGTGTGATGTTTTAAATCTCGCCTTTATTCCAAAAAGGATATTTGTATGCCGATCATTTAATTCTGGCCAGAATTAAAATATGGCACGTGATTTAACGAAAAAATCCCCCGAAAAAGTCAAATAAGTCAAAAATGACCGAAGGGTGGTCCGCCCGTTGGATTTTGTATGGCTAATTTAGCTGTGTACTCATATTGTGCCTTGTACTGTAGTTATAACGAGTCTGTAACTAAACGATGTATTCACGCCTTCTAAGTAAAAATAAAATAGAATAAAACAAAATAGTCAAAAATGACATACAAAACCAGCTTTGATTCTTTAAGTAAACGGAAAATTCACATATTAAATATTTTTTATAAAAGTTTGTATATTAAAATTTCTTTTTTTGTACAGGATGCGAAATTATAACATCATACAGATGGGAGGCTAACGCAGGATTTGAGAGGATATTTAGAGTTTCGGGACGAGATATACATTTTCCCTTAATTTTAAATTGTAGAAATAACAATAACCAATTTCTCCAGTGCATGTACATACATATTGATAGAATTTTATTTTATCCAAATTTACTAGTAGTATAATTTATAAACTATCACTATAACTATTATAATACTTTATATTTAAAAATTTTAATCAATAAAATAAATATCTTTAGCAGTCCTTAAAATATTGAAAGAAGATATTTTGCTAATAGAACTTTATGAATAGTTAAATAATTGAAGCTAAACATTAATTACAATAGCTTTAAATACCAACATCATCAAATCCTACTAAATTATTAAATTTATCAATAAACTAGGGGATTGATAAAGTTTTAGTATTTTACCAATTTTAATTTTTAATTAATAATTTAATTATTTTATTTTTTGATTTTTGGTAAATACTATTTCTTTTTTATGATTGCTAAATATTATTTGTTGAAAAAATCTTTAGCATGAGTTATCAAGTGAGCTATTGATGCCAGAGACATGAACTTTTTTCCATCAGACTCACCTCGATAAAACGAATCTAATGATCTTAAAATGATAAGCAAGTAATTACATATTTTTGACGCTCAAAAATCTTAAAAAATTGCAAGACTTGATTTTGTTCGTCATCTAATGCTTACACAAAGACAAATTATATATATTGGATTTATCCCATCTCATCCGACTCATCGAGTAAAATTATGTCTCTAGTATCAATAAATAGACTCATTAGTGCTATTTATTTGAAAAATATTCAGCGTGAGTTATAGAATAATCTATTGGTGCTAGAAACTTATTCTCGACGCGACTCAATGAGAGAAATCACATGAACTATGGCGCATCTTTGGACAATTACTAGATAAGTAGATAATAGGTTGGATTAGTCCGGTCCGACCTGGTTCCCAAAAGACCGGTCTTTCAGCGGTTGGATCAACGAAATGATGAAATGCTGGTCGCACTAAAATTGTGACATTAATTTATTATTTATTACCAGTTACCTTTGCTATCATTGTAAACTAAGATGTATAGAATTTTAAAACCTTATACGTCTATCAAAAATATGAAAAAAAAAATTGCAACGGAAATAAAAATAAATTATCAAATTGATGCTGATCATGTAACACAAAATAATTGCATATTTTTATCGTACGCTAACATTTTAAAGCATCAAAATTACAGCTAATTTCAAAAAGGTTGAGACACTTAGCAAATTTTGAAATATTCGGTAAAGCTTAATATAAAATAAAAATTATACGCTAATTTTGGATTACTGTTCCGAGAATGGTGGTATAATTTTATCTTGTTTTGAGCTTTATCGGTTATTTCCGAGTTCATTTGCTAAGTGTCTCGTACATTATGAAATCAGGTGCAAATGATAAATTTTATATAATCGGTCACGGTCCGGACCAGTCCTCAAATCTCGGACCAAAGACCGTGAAGACCGGTCCCAAGATCGATACAGGACCAGTTTTTGTTGGGACCGATCCAACCCTAGTATATAACAATTGCTAAACTAAACCACCAGATATTAAGTATTTGGTTTCAGTTAAGCCAGTACCACTAATTAGAAGACTGAAAGCAACGAAAATTTGTAGATCTGATATTTTAAAAAGTAATTGGCTCAAGTTTCACGAACTTTTTATTATACGTTCACTTTAGAAATGTTTGTTTATTGTTTGGTAAAATATAATAAAATATTTATATATTCCAGTCAATTTTTTAAATTTTACTTGAATATTATATCATTTGACCTAAAATACATTCGGTTATTTCCTTTATAAATATAAATTTACAAATAATGTTAAAATTTAAAAATTTAGATTATTTAATTGGATTTAGCAATTTTAGCAAATTCTAGTAAAATAGTATAAAAAAATAGCTGGTAATCATAATAATGAAATATTTATTACAAAACTTTTAAAAAATATATACTTAAATAATAATGTAATACAAATACAGTCGGCTCTCGATATAACGAACCCTCCGGTTTTCATCTCAGTTCGTTATAAGGTTATAGCGAAGAATTTTAAAGAATTTAATTGGTTGATTCGTTATAACGAGAGTTACGGTCGTATTTGATTGGTTATATGTCACGTGTTCGGAAAAATTCGTTGTAAAGTGGTTCTTTATATCGAGTGCTGACTGTATAGTACAAATAATATATAAATGTATAAAAAGTGATTTACTTAAATTACAAACTAAGAATCTTAGATAAACAGTGTTTAAATAAATCAAATAAAATAAAATATAATTGATATATAATAATATCGTAATAATTGATAGTAAAATAATTTAAAGATCCATCTAAATATAAATTAAAAATTAGTAGTTTGAATTAATTTTTGAAATTATTTTGTCATAATCAAAAGTATTTACCACCAGTAATTTCGAGTTCATCTTGTTCTTCTGGATGAAGATTTGGATTATTGTAAATTCCATCATTATCTGTAAAGCAAAATATAATATATATCATCAAAATCTTGCTTCTTTTTTAATTCCTCTTTTATAATTAATTTTGATTACTTTCTAAAAAATATCATTACATTATTTAATCGAAATTTATGTTTTGACATATGTGTATTAATTACTTACTATTACTCGATCCTATATGTAGTACTTATATATTTTGTGATTTATTTAGCGAAATTTAAATGACTAGTAATCACCTTTAAAAATACTATTGATTTTAATGTATCATCAACTGAGAAAATTTTATATTAAGTGTTAATTGTAAAGTATAAAAATATCAGATGGAAAATACTTACTACAATTTTCAGGGATATTAAAACTATAAGGTTTACTATGGAATGCTTTAAAAATAAAAATAATGAATATTCCATCAAATTATATTTAAAAATTTTAAAAAGATGTACGAATATGATAAAATGTATACCTTCTTGCTCTTCTATTATTATTTTTTTTTTTTAAAAAAAAAAATGTTAATTAAAATATTCATTTAAATATTAAACCGTTACAATTTTAAAATATACCTTCAGTTGCATTTCTTGGTTCAGGTAAATTATCAAATCGATAAATTTTACTTATAGATAATTTACTACTCGCGTAATAACAACTCAATATTTCTATCTTATCTAAATTATTGACTTTTTTAAAATTTTCCGGAGCGTTTTCATAATATGATTTATTAATTTCTCTTATTTTCTTCCGAATAGAATAAACATCAGGTCTTTTTGTTGGATCAGCATCCCAACATTGTTCCATTAATTCTTTGTATTTTAAAGGAGTTCCTGATACAAACTTTGGTCTCTTACCATTAACAATATCCATTGCAAGATCATAGTCATCTTCATAATTAGCAAAAGGTGGCTGTCCAGATGAAATTTCCCACATTATCATTGCAATACTATATATATCAGATGCAGAAATATATCCTTTTCCGACAATAACTTCAGGTGCAATATAAGGAAGATTTCCATATATACTTTTTAATGGTTTATCAGCAGGCCCACAAAATCCAAGATCACTAATATACCAAATATTACTATATTGATGATATAATATATTTCCTGAATGTAAATCTCTATGAATTACATTTCCTTTATGGATACTACTAAGTGAACGATTTACATAATATACAATATTAGTTCTTTCTTTCCATGTAAGTCTATTATGATTTCGTTGTAAATATTCTCTTAAATTAGTATCTAATTTTCTCATTGCAAGCATATAATTCCCATCTAGTGGGTCTTTGGTTAAACCATAACATTGTACTACGTTTGACCATTCGCTAGTTATAGTTAGATGAGATTTGGCCTACAAAACATTTAAAGTATCTTAATTTTTAATTTGTTATTAATTTCTATAATTCTTTTATATTACATACCTCATCAAACCAACTTCTATTAGCGTTTTCAATATTTTCCAACTTTTTAAGTACTACTTTCCTAATAGTTTTAGATAATATTAGTTGTTGTTGCACAGAATTCCACTTTTTATATCTTCTACCAATCAAATCTGCTGTATAAATTTCAGAACAACCACCTCTAGTTAGATATTCAATATTTTGAAATTTATTGTATGGAATCCATTCAACTATCATGTCAGGAGCACGTGATTCCATTTGACATTTCTTAATTAAATCATCAATATCATTATTTCCAGACGTCCAATTTGAAAATTTCGCTTTCAAATAATTTCTAATACAATATTCACAATATGATATTGCCAAACATTCCTTTTCGCAGACTTCACAAACTCTTCTTTTTCCTTCATTATAACGGATTTTTCTACAGTCATGACTCTTATTTAATTTCTTTATTGTTACTGATTTTTCTTCTTTCGTAAGGGATTTATCAGCAAGAATAGTTTGTTTTCTAAATTCGTGTCGTTTTTCGATATTATCGTAAATATTATAATCAGTTAATATAAATGCTTTATTTATCATATAGAAAATCAATTCTTTTCGAATAGTTGACATAGTTAATTTAGACAAATTTTAAAAAAAAGATTTTTTTATTTTTTAAACACCGAAGTTGCTTAATTAATCTACAATTTTAATAAATTACATATTTTCAAATTGATGTCTAGTCTTCGGGTGGTTTATTCTTCCCGTTTTTATATTTGTTTTCGTTTTTTTTTTTGGTCCTACCGTTTTTATTATTGTTTTCGGTTTTTTTGGTCATTTTTCATTTTTCTGGATGGCGCAGCAAAACAGGATAAAAGCTCGTTCTTCTGGATAAAAAAGGAAAATTTCGGATTTTAGAAGACCAATAGTATCGTATGTAGGTACTTCTGGAATAAATTTATCCGTTAAACCTGTTAAAAATGTGCCGCGACGATCTTGATCATGTGACCAAGATAGACATGGAATCATGGATCGATAAGTGCTAGAATCTACCAAGATAGGTGATATGCTCAGGAAGGCTTAGTTAATTCACTGGCACAACTTACTTTTTAGTACAAAAAATTATATTATGTTTTTTTTAGATAGGTCACTTTTTTTTTTTTATAAATTAGATATGATAATATATTGTATCTGCTCATGTTAAATCGATAAAGTACGTTAAAATAAAAAAACAATTAATTGCCAATCTGGATAAGATCGGCATTATCGCAAACGTATTAGTAAAATTTATTATGATTTTATCATTTTGGAATCTGAGCTGCGTATATAGTTAAGTCATAAATATTAAAGCATAATTATTGATTTATTTTACTGTATATGTACATATACCACTTAAGTATTTTTTGACAAATTTTCAAAGATTTTCTTAAAATATAAAACATATCGGCTGATTGGGGAAATTGGACCTTAATTGTTTCCCTAAACTATTAATATTATTCTCTAAAAACTCAAATAATTTCCTTTTTTATGTGTTTAAGCCCCTTTTTACTTATATAGAATCACGTCTAACCCTCTTTTTATTATGTATTTTATTATGTAAATCACGTCTAACCCATTGTCCCTCTTCCTAACCCATTGTCCCAAGTACTATGATCCATCAAAATATTTATTGTTTATAACAGATGAGTTTCTAGAGTATTGTCGCATATATTAATAAATGTAAAGTGGTCACAAGAAGTATATTTAAGTGGCGTGGTTTAATTTATTGGCTGGCAATTGATATGACGGTCTCTCCTACTGATCGCAAAAATATCCCCCAAAATTTTAGGGGCTTCCTCTATCGGCCGATATGAGGTACTTTTTTATAAGCTCAAAAAATCAATTCTTTGAATTTATAATTATTTCTATGCACAGTAGATTCAGACTACCTTATCCCCAAAATCAAAACAATAAATGTGGAATATCATTTTCAACTATTATTAAAGGAAGTACTAACATCATGGTGAACTATTTTTAAAAAATAAAATTTTTATTAATATCTACAGAAGCTTAGCTTTAATGGTAATACTTCAAAATAGTATTAAACAAAAATATTGTTTCCCGATTTGATAACTAAAACAATAATTTTCTTAAAAGTTAATATTCAAGCAGGAAATTAATAAAAAATAAGAATTTCAGAGATACAATCAATGATATTTATAATAAATATTGCGTAGTACAGGAATCATGAACCGAAATTTTAAAAATTATTTGTAAATTTTTAACTTTGAATTAATAAATTGTTTCATAAATATAATAAATTGTGACGAATTATAATAAGAATTATAATTAAAATTAGAGATAATATATAATAAATTCAAAATAATTAAATTACCGCAAATATTTCCTATGTATTTAATTTAATTAATACAAATAATAAGTGATTTTTTTTTATCTTACAAAAATATTTAAGGTAACTTTCAGGGATACTTTAAAAATATTTGTAATCAAATAATATAAATTTACTCAAATGACGAGGACATTTCAATCGTTATAAAAAGTATAATAACGGATAAATGGATCGACAATCAATTATGCTTAAAAGTTAATCCGGTAGCCGAAACATTACATAATAAATAAATATGCACGCCAATTTATGTTACGTCATGAACCAAACTCTTTCCATTAAATTGTTAAAAATTTGTGCGTCCTGCTAAAATGTTACAATTTCCTATCGATTGCCTTAATGATATTATTGAATATTTAGAGGATGATCCAAATACTTTGTATTCATGCTTATTAATCAACCGAAGCTGGTGTAAAGTTTCTGTTAGAATTTACTGGAGAAATATTAGAAATCTTCGTACTTTAATCGCTTGCCTTTCAAATGATTCAAAAGAAAATTTATATAATAATGGAATTTCAATTTCAACTTCAAAGATTCCAATGTTTAATTATGCATCATTTTGTAAATATCTAGAAGTTTGTAAAGTTATTAAAGACATTGAGCACTTTCTTAGAATACAAGATATTTCAGTTCAAGATTTAAATGATATCACAATTATAGTGTTACAGGAAATATTCAAATTACTTATGTGTCAGATTTCTTCTTTAAGAGAATTAAGATATACATTAACAAATTTGACATCAATAACTTTTACATCATATCCTGGGGCGAGAGAATGTTTAAGGAATCTCTCAACATTAAGTTGTTCTTCAAATATTCATCCTGAATTTTTTTATCAGTTATCCAAAATATGTCAAACAAGTATACATACACTAAGCATAATATTCAATGAATTAATTTCAAATGGATTAGGAGATTTAATTTCTTCCCTGCAAAATTTAAGGCACTTGAAAGTGTACCAGCATAAATATGGTGTAGATTTGACGGATATAAATACTTTGATAACAAAATTTCCTAATTCTTTGGTTACATTTAGTATCTATAGAGGAATGGGATGTTTTTTCAAGGCTGTAATACAATTATCATTTATTGCTAGATTCACAAATTTACAAGAACTTGTATTCATATTTTCCAGTAACGAATCTTATGAAGGCTTTAATAAATTACAATATGTTGTTTTTCCACAATTACGAAGTTTAAAATTTTATGTGGAATGTCCAGAAAATGAATTATTAAAAAAATTCTTGGAAAATAATGGAAAAAATCTAAAAGAATTTTATGTTAAAAGTAATGATAATTCATTAAATTTAGCGATAGTCAAGTTCTGTCCTAACCTTAGAAATCTTACTATTAGAATTGAAGATAATGAATTAGAAATATTAGAGACGATTCTTATTAGTTGCCAATATCTGGAAAGTATTAGAATTTTTGATTATAAATATTGCAATAAGAAAGGCTTAACTGAAATTATTATGAAATATTCGTCCAATATAAAATTATTTCTTTGGTAGCTAGCTATTATTAGTATATCTTAAATGTAAATAAGAAATTGCTTATTAAATAAATAGTAATAAATTACTTCTAATATTCTTCTTGTGTCATATCTCCATTATGGTCGACATAAAATAAATAATAAATCTCCATTATGGTCATATTTTCTGTACATGTTTCATTGGAGTGATCATCTATCAACTAGTAAATAAATCAAACTATATTTGGTTACTTTAATTTTTAATTAATCATTTTCAAGCGATTAATCATGTAAATAGTTCAATATATTTTTTATATATAAAATCAGATCAATACTTTTTAGATGCAGGTCAAGTCTAGGGATGGCAACGGTCGGTCATCGGTCGGTCATAACCGGTCAAGAACCTTTGACCGACCGACCGACCGTTTGACTGACCGTTTGACCGACCGGTCTGACCGACCGTTTAACCGATCCTGAAAACGTTTGCGAAACGTTTTTTTTATGAAATACTTAATAAAAAACGTTTTCGCAATGTTTTCTATTAAAATATTTAAAAAACGCTTGCGAAACATTTTTTATTAAATTTTATATTAAAAGACGTTTCGCAAACGTTTTCAGGATCGGTTAAACGGTCGGTCAGAGGTCTTTGACCGACCGATATCGGTCACGGTCATGACCGGTCAATGACCGTGACCGTTGCCATCCCTAGTCAAGTCAACGGTAAAATAAGAGAGAAGATGGAGGATGTAGGCGTATATGAAGAAGCCTAGAAAAAAAAAAACATTGCAATTAATTGTCAGTTGAAGTTAACTGAAGAATGAACGTTAAGGACGTACTAGTGAATAATTAAAATACTTAGTAGTTTGGAGATTTGTAGGTTAATGTAAAGATAAGTTAACAAAACGTTTTGTAGATAGATAGAATCCGTAAAACCCACGACATTCAGTTAGCCCCTACCCTTCGTTAGAATATATTCAGTAAAATTGGATTAGGATTATTATATGCATTTGTATTTTAAAAAGTCTATGTTGTTACTACAATGATCATGATATGTTGTGGATGAAATGGTTAATAAATAAAAAAAAACCTGTTACAAAAAATTTTAATAAATATTTCATAATTGATGTCAACATTTTTTGTTACACAAAAAAATTCGATAATAAGGTATCACATACTGACCACCCAGTGTTTCATGTTTTTTTTTCCTCAAAAGACAATTATTATTCAATAGTAATAATTGATAAATAAAGGTAAAGCTTACTGTATACAATATTTCGCCGTGATGATCAATGATGACTGACTTAATTCATAATGTGCAGTACAGCACTTTTGTTTAATGATGCAGTGTATACTCTTAGGATCAGGGGTTAATGCAAGTCTGCAAGTCCATTTCAAAATAATTTAATAGGTGAATCGTCAATCGTGGGATGATAAATTACGTGCGTGATGCCCGTGATCACGCTTTTCTTAAAAAAAAAAACTTTTTGAGTATTCAACCATTACATATTTCGTGTATACTAAATTAAGATTATTACTAATGCATAAAATAACAAAACTTATTTATTTCTATTATCAGACTATTTCTAAAAATAAATTAATATTTACAGTAACTATCGCTCGCTAGGAATATTTACTATCATTAAAAATTATATATAATTAAAATTTTGTTAATGAAGAAAAATAGCGAAATAAATATTACTAAAAATGCAATTTATACTTATTTATTAATTTTCTGAATGTGGAATTTTAATTTGATCAAGCTACATTTTGACGAATGATTATAATTAAAACAAAGTAGAAAATGTCTTCTGGCTAATAAGTAAAATAATAATTTTCCTAATCTTTGTGCGGATTCTTATATTCTAATCTTAGTGTTTAAATAAGTCTAAGTAAAATCACAATAATAATATCACAATAATAAATATTGTAGTTTATAGTATTCATAGTAAAATAATTTAAAACCATCTAAAAACAAATAAAAGTTAATATTTTAAATCAGTTATTGAAATTATTTTAATCAACCATCAGGTCGGGATCAGGAATTTTGAATTCTTGATCATTATAAATTTCATCATCTAATAAAAATAAATTTAATAATTGTATGTTATTGGGCGTGACTTAATAATGGTATGATGTGGCGCGAAGCGCCACATCAGATCATTATATTAATATCCGGACCAGAATAACCATCATATTAATTAAACCTCATAAGCTTTATATTAAAATCTAAATTTGATATTAGATCTAATATAAAAGCTTATAGCTTATGAAAAGTATAATTAAAAGATTAGTTGATTAATCAAATGAGGATCATTCTGGTCCATATTGTTACTGCACGCCCGTGCAATAACAAATAATATATTTTTTTGTGTAATTTTTTTATACACATTATTTTTATTTACTTTCATATGTCTAATAGATACATTATTATTTATTTCATTTTTTTAGGCTTATATCTAGATCGGTGATAGGTAAACGCAATTTTTATTTTGAGTAATTCTCACGAATTTGCCGATCATTTTTATTATTTTAGTTTAGATCGGTGATACAATCAAAATAAATATATTGGTTTATTAAGTTATAATAGCATATTTTTTTACTTAAAGCATAATTTAAAACTTTTATTGTTACAACTCATTAATCCTGTTGCAGCACAACAGATTGTAGCTAGTTATTAATTAGGATTAATTTTGATATTATTTTTATGATAAATTTAATAATTACCATCAGGAATTTAAAATTCTTCTTGCTCTTCTGGATGAAAATTTGGATTATTATATATTTCATCATTATCTAGAAAATTAAAATATTGTTTATTTAATACAATTATTTCTTTCATAATTATTTTGATTAACTAAAAAATATAATCCATTATTAATTTAAAAATTTTCTTTTTAAATACAAAATTAGTTTATAAGTGAAATTTTGATGATTAATATTCACCTTTAAAAATACTACTCATTTTTGATGGACTATCGTCTTTATTATTTGATTCATTGAAATCTTCAACTAAAAAAGAGAAAATTTCGATTATATATTTGACACATTTATAATGTATATAGATGCATGGTATAATAAATAAATAGACTACTTACTGTTTTCAGGAATATTAAAACTATATTTGCTATGGTAAGCTTTTTTAAAATATTAAGTAAAAAATATTTTATTAAATATATTGGAATTTTAAAAAAGGAGGTTATATAAATAATATCAAAAATATACTGTACTTTCTTGCTCCTCTGTATTTTTTAAAAATAATAATTAAAGAATTAGCTACTAATTGAATAACATATTAGAGATAAATTAAAATATACCTTCAGTTGCATTTCTTGGTTCAGGTAAATTTTCAAATTGATAGATTCTACTTGTACTATTTACATAATAACTAATTATTTCTGAACTACTTGATTTATTCAAATTATTAATTTTTTTAGTTTTTTTAAATACTCTAAATATTTTTAAGAGTTTTTTAATGATATTATTACTATCATTTGGCATATTACGATAACATAATCTGTTAATTTCTTTTATCATATTTCCAATAGCTTTAATACTGGGTCTTTTTTCTGGATCAGCATCCCAACATTGCTCCATTAATCTTTTATATTTTAAAGGAGTTCCTGATATAATCTTTGGTCTCATACCGTTAACAATATCCATTGCAAGATTATAATTATGTTCACAATTAGTAAAAGGTGGTCGTCCAGATGAAATTTCCCACATTATCATTGCGATACTGTATATATCAGATGCAAAAGTATACTCTTTTCCAACAATAACTTCTGGTGCAATATAAGGAAGATTTCCATATACACTCCCTAATGGTTTATCAGGAGTTCCACAAAGTCCAAGATCACTGATGAGCCAAAAATTATTGTGCTTCGAATATAATATGTTTCCTGAATGTAGATCTCTATGAATTGCATTTTCATATTGAATACTATAAAGTGCATTAGTTATATCAGCAATAATTTTAATTCTTTCTTTCCAAGTAAGCTGATTATGATTACATCGTAAATATTCTCTTAAATTTGTATCCAATTTTCTCATTACTAGCATATATTTTCCATCTGATGGATCTTGAGTTAATCCGTAACATTGTACTATTACTGTCCATTTGTTAGATATAGTTAGATGAGATTTGGCCTATAAAATATTTAGAATATTATCATCGTATATTATTTTTATTTCAAAATATTCAGATTATTACATACCTCATCAAACCAACTTCTATTAGCACCTTCAACATTTTCTAACTTTTTAAGTATTACTTTCCTAGTAGTTTTGGATATTTTTAGTTGCTGTTTCTCAGAATTCCATCGTTTATATCTTCCACCAATCCAATCTGCTATATAAATTTCAGAAAAACCACCTTTGGTTAGATATTCTATATTTCGTAAATTATTATATGGAATCCATTCAATTATCTTGTTGGGAGCAGTTGATTTTATTTGGCACTTTCGAATTAAATCATTAACATCATTATTTCCAGATGTCCAATTCGAAAATTTTGATTTTAAATAATTTCTAATGCAATATTCACAATATGACTTTGCTAAGCAATTCTCTTTACAAACTTCACAAAATCTTCTTTTTCCTTCATTATAACGGATTTTACTACTATCATAATCTTTATTTAATTTTTTTATTGCTTCCAATTTTTCATTCTTTGTAAGGGATTTATCAGCAAGAATAGCTCGTTTTCTAAATTTATGTCGTTTATCTATATCATCATGTATATTATAATCGGTTAATACATATGCTTTTTGAATTGCAGCCCAAACCAATTCTTTTCGAATAGCTGACATAATAATTTGGGCAAAATTTTTAAATTTGTTTAAAATATAATTTTGTAAATTAAAAAAGATTTAAAACGAAAATTTTTTTTTAAAAACACGAGTTTTAACTCTAAAGTTTGTTTCACGATCTACAATGTGCATAATGTGCATATTTTTTGAATCAATAATATAAGAGGCGTTTATGTTGGCAATGTCGGCCGAAGGCTGATACATCCCCTGCCCAATAACTTATTTATTGTGGCGTGGTCATTAGGACCGAGCCATGTATTATGATCGAGTGATCGACGTCAAAAATATCAAATTATTCCTAATAGACTGCCCCAACATGGAATGCTGCTATTGTGCCATAACATTCAATTACTATAAGTATTACAAAACTATCATACAAAATTGGAAAAATTTTTTATTAATATTGACAAATTTATTCATGAAGATTAACATTATAAAATAAAACAGAAATGTATATAATATTATGAAATGTTTACCGACTAATATATAACCAAAATTATATTTTTCTTAGCCTTCGAATAGAATTTAAAGAAAATGTAGTAAATATGAAAATTGTACATGTCATGTAAAAAATTATAAACATTACGCAGTAAGAGCTTATTATATCAAAACATCATTGCTATAAATTTTTTAACATATTTTGCAAATTCAACTTTGAATAATATAGTCCGAAAACAATCATAAATGTGAAAAAAAATCAATATTTTTTATGTGATTACAACTATGTGTTTAATAATCGTTTCATAATTATTTGAATTTATATTGTCTAGTTGAAGTTACAGTATATATTCTTTATACTCTCATTTTTTGTAAATGTAATCAATTCAAGCGATATTTGAGATATTTGTTTAATTTTTTTGTTATTTTATTCATCTTAACAAAAAAGAAAAAATTGTACCTAATTATCAAGCATGCTCACTTGATGATCGACATTCCGAGTCACATCCGGATGCTTTTATCAATTGTGCCCAGATCGACAATGGTGCTTAAAAGTTTATCCGAAAACCGATAAATTCTGCAACATAACAGATAAATAAATATGCACGCCAATTTATGTTTTTCAAACTCTTTCCATTAATTGTTAAAATTTGAGTGTCCTGCTAAAATGTTACAATTTCCTATCGATTGCCTTAATGATATTATTGAATATTTAGAGGATGATTCAAATACTTTGTATTCATGATTATTAGTCAATTGAAGTTGGTGTAAAATTTCCGTCAGAATTTACTGGAGATATATTAGAAATCTTAATACTTTAATCACTTGCCTTCCAAATGATTCAAAAAAAATTTTACATAGAAATGGAATTACAATTTTAACTTTAATAATCTCCAGTGTTTAATTATGCATCATTTTGTAAATATCTGGAAGTTCATAAAGTTATTAACAATTTTGGGCATTTTCTTCAGAAATGGAATCTCCAAATTTAAGCAATGATATAACTATATTGTCACAGGAAATATTCAAATTACTTATGTGTCAGATTTCTTCTTTAAGAGAATTAAAATATACTGTATATTAACAAATTTGACATCAATAACTTTTACATCATATCCTGGGGCGAGAGATTGTTTAAAGAATCTATCAACATTAAGTTGTTCTTCAAATATTCATCCTGAATTTTTTTATTATTTATCTAAAATATGTCAAACAAATATACATACACTAATAATAATATTCAATGAATCCATTTCAAATGGATTAGGAGATTTAATTTCTTTTCTGCAAAATTTAAGGCACTTGAAAGTGTATCTGCATAAATGTGGTGTAGATTTGACAGATATAAATACTTTGATATCAAAATTTCCCAATTCTTTGATTACACTTCTTATCTATGGAGGAATAAAATATTGTTTCAAGGCTGTAATACCATTATCATTTATTGCTAGATTCACAAATTTACAAAAACTTGTATTCATATTTCATAGTAACGAATATTATGAAGGTTTTAATAAATTACAATATGTTGTTTTTCCACAGTTACGAAGTTTAAACATTTATATGATATGTCCAGAAAATGAATTATTAAAAAAATTCTTGGAAAATAATGGAAAAAATCTAAAAAAATTTATATTAAAAGTAATGATAATTCATTAAATTTAGCGATAGTCAAGTTCTGTCCAAACCTTAGTAATCTTTCTATTAGAATTGAAGATAATGAATTAGAAATATTAGAAACGGTATCCGATCAAAATCTCGACAGCCACTTGCACGACTAACACAAGATCGACAACAAAATCTCGACAATCCAAAATCCTGACAAGACATATCGTTCAAATGATTTTCGAGATTTCGTACCAAAACTTAAAAAATTAGTTACAATAACATCATTTGTTGCAATATGTAATATTTAGTTTAAATGTGGTAAATTTTATAATTTTATTCTAAAATTTCCGGAATAATCAACTTGTTCGGTATAATGACATGTCGGGATTTTGACTTGTCGAGATTTCGTTGTCGGTCTTGTGTCAGTCGTTCAAATGATTTTCGAGATTTCGTACCAAAACCTTAGAAACGATTCTTATTAGTTACCATATCTGAAAAGTATTAGAATTTTTGGTTACAAATATTACAATAAAAAAGACATAACTGAAATTATTACGAAATATTCGTCCAAAATAAAATTATTTCTTTAATAGCTAGCTATTATTAGTAGTACTACTTAAATGTGTAATTATTAATAAACAATAATAAATTATTTCTAATATTCTTTTTGTATCATATCTCCATTATGGTAATATTTACTGTACGTAGTATTTCATTGGAGTGGTCATTCATATCAAAACTATATTTATTTTAATTCATCATTTTCAAGCGATTAACCAAATAAATATTTTTTTATATCTGAGCGGATTGGAGAGTAGGAAGCATGGGTTGAAATTGAAAGATACACTTCGTGTTATATTTATTTATATTATAATAATATTTTTGTTATAATCTGGTTTCAACTTTGGGTCTGTGATCATACTTTTTTAGATGCACATCAAGTCAACGATAAGAAAAGAGAGAAGAAGGAGAATGTAGGTGTATATAAAGGAGCCTAGAAAAAAAAAATAATGAATTAATTATCAGTTGAAGAATGACGTTAAGGGCGTAGTGAATAATTAAAATACTTAGTTTAGAGATTTGTAGGTTAACGTAAAGATTAGTTAACATAAATGTTTTGTAGATAGATAGAATGATAGAATCCCGTAAACTCACGATATTAGGCCCTACCCTTCGTTGGAATATATTCAGTTAAATTAGATTATGTTTATTATTATATACATTTATATTTTAAAAAGTGTATGTTGTTGCTACAATGATCATGTTGTGGCTGATAATGTTCAATAAATAATAAAAAAAAAAAGCTTCAAAAAATTTTAATAAAAATATTTCATAATTACGTTAAAGTCAGATCTATTGCGAATTGGTATTAACATTTTTTGTTACACAAAATATTCGATAATATACTGACCACCCAGCGTTTCATGGTTTTTTTCCTTAAAAGACAATGATTATTCAGTTGAAAAGCAAGTAATAAATTGATAAATAAAGGTAAAGCTTACTGTATATTTCGCCGTGATGATCAATGATGTTTATGACTTAATTTATAATGTACAATACAGCACTTTTGTTTAATGACGCAGTGTATACTCTTAGGATCAGGGGATAATGCAAGTCTGCAAGTTCATTTCAAAACAAATTTATTTCATTTTTTATAAGTGAATCGTCAATCGTGGAATGTTAAATTACGTTCGTGATCACACTTTTTATAAAAAAAACTGAGTATTCAACCATTATAATATATCAAAATTTATTTATTTCAATTAATCATTCTATTTCCAAAAAATGAATTAATATTTACAGCAACTATCGCTTGCTAGGAATGTGTGCTATCATTAGAAATTATATATGATTAAAATTTTGTTGATGAAAAAAAATAGCGAAATAAGTTTCACTAAAAATGCATATTTATTAATTTTCTGAATGTTGGAATATCATTATGTCGCATTTTTAATATGATCAAGCTACACTTTAACGAATAATTATAATTTAAAAACCAATCTTCGCGCGGATTCTGATCAAAAAAAGGTTATAGACAGATGTAATAAAACTTAGATGTTAATTTAAGTTTGTAGATATAATATTTTCAAATAAGGGTAATTTATTCAATTTACATGATAATATTTGTATTTTATTGATTGTTTATTACATAGTAAAATATTTATTCAAATTAATTTTCACAATGTACTTTAAATGCAGTATTAATAAAATATTATTAACAATAAAAAATCTTTTTTTCCTCACAAATTTAAACAACAATGCCGGATTTTTTTTTTTAAAAAAAAAATATTTAGACTGGTGAAAATCAATTAGATGACGACCATCATAATTTAAACGTAGCAATTCCCAGAAAATTTAGTTAAGAAACATTTATATGGAAAAGATTCAATAACGCACGCAAATAATAAAGATAATAGAAAGAAAGTATTTAGATACATTACAAACAGTCAAATAATAAATACTATATCAAATAAATGTCCCATAAAAATTATTTAAGTAAATAATTTAAAAATTAGTATTTCAAAACATTTATTGAAATTATTTTAAACAACAATCAGGAATTTCGAATTCTTTGTTCTTCTGGATGTAGATTTTATATTATTATAAGTTTCATCATCTAAAAATAAATTTAATAATAAGTTATACTGACAATTATATTATTTTTTCTAATTCTTGCTTCTTTACTTGTTGACTTATGATTATTATTAATTAAAATATTTTCTTTGATAAAAAATACACATAATACTTACTGACTACTATTCCTATATTTTCAATATAAGATTAATAGGTTTACCACAAAATCCCGAAAACCATAAAATCAACAGTCTACAATCCCGACACCAAGATCCCGACAAACCCAAATCCCGTTGAAATAAAATCCCGATA
>QZLH01000676.1:8398-38326 GCA_003833135.1 Oehlia diaphana
AATTATATGCTAAATGTACCGTACTGATTTTCTCTTTATTATAGGTACGGTCATGATGATCAAATTTTTGTAATTTTGTATGGGTGATCAACCGTACCGTACAAGTTTGCAATTTCGTACCATACCGATTATCCTACTACCTTAAATGTACCGTACTGATTTTCTTTTTATTATAGGTACGGTCATGATGATCAAATTTTTGTAATTTTGTATGAGTGATCAACCGTACCGTACAAGTTTGCAATTTCGTACCGTACCGATTATCCTACTACCTGGTACAGATCAACTTTCAAAAAATAGTAGCATGTCCATGGCATACTATACTGTACTTATTTTCTCTCTATTATAGTGTCAGTACGGTACGGTACGGACATGATGATCAAATTTTGTAATTTTGTATGGGGTGATCAACCGTACCGTACAGGTTTGCAAATTTGTACCATACCGATTATCCTACTACCTGTAGTATTCTGTGTCAATCGGGCATATCCGGACAAAAAACAACTGATTGTGAAATTGATGCTCACAATTAATTGAATCTCGAATTTCGTTAATAGTTTCTTTAGCTCAGTCAAATTCTTTCTGACCGCCATGTAATACAGTCGGCCCCCTTTATAGTCACACCCCTCGGGACTGAAAAAAAAGGGTGTGATTATAAAAAAAGTCATATGTTGTGACTATAGAGGAGGTTTTTCTAATATATTTATTAGTACATTGGGCCAAAATATGGTGTGCTTATAAAGGGGAATTTTATATGATGTGATTATACGGGGGTGACTATATAGGGGGTCGACTGTATATCAAAAATTGAGAGATTGATTCTTGCAACATTATACATTTCTCCTAATCTCGACTGGAATGGCATTTTTTGAGCGTCATCTATGTGTACTTGAGCTATATCACTGTACTCTTGAAATGAAAAAAATCCTTAACCTTATCGTGAAAATTTTTAATGGATGTATGGCTACGTAAATTATTAACACGGTCATCCAATTTTTTAGCCTGCTCTTTAAGTTTTTCACTTAGAACCCCAAGAAAAACATTTTTTGCTAGCTCCTTTAATTCATTTGTTGTTTTTCCTATTTTTCCTGTTTTTCCTTTAATTTCTATTTTCTCACTATTTAAGACTTCACCAAGTAAATTTAAAAGGTATGCAATACCATCCGATCTGAAACCATGAATTAAAAGCGAATCTATTATATCTTCCAGTTTAATGGAATCATCACGCTCTTCCAATTTAAAAAGTCGTGTACCATTTTCGTCATATTTTTTAGAAAGTAGTTCGAAGAATTTTTGATAATTTCCTTTATCATAAGCTTTCAGCGCATCACTCATAATTTTGTTGAGATTTTCACGAATCTCTGGATCTTCCAAAAGAGATGAGCCTTTTCTCCATATATTAGTACCGCAATATATTCCTAAACCTAAAGCAGCTATTCCTTCAATTGGGCCGCTAATTGCAGCCGCTGTCAATGATTCGGCAATACAAAGGGCGCTTATTACTCCTCCAGTTGTGAGTGTTGCAAAACCCGCCACTTTATATTTAGTGGCACGATTTTTTGCATGCAAAATTTCTTCTTGAGCAGCTTGATAACGAACTAAACTGCGATCCGGCTTAAGTAGTAATTCTGTACTTAATTTTTCCATATCTTCATTAATTGAACGACAAAAAGCCTTTCTTTCAAAAAAGGAAATATCCTGGTCAACCATTTTTACTAAAGCCAATGAACTGCTTTTTAGCTTAATCTCAGTATTTAGTTTAGGAGTTGCTTCAGTAATATTCCCATTTTTAACTTTGATAAATATATTTGTTGCCTCAATTAAATCCTGGTTCGTAACTTTTTGAGAATTCTTAAATTGTAACTGGATTGCTGATAAAGCATATAATTGGGCTTCAAGATATTGATTAGTGACATATAAACACAATGCCATACTTCCTCGTAGTTTCACTTGTTTTTTTAGTTGTTTGTCTTTATCAACAATTTTGCAAGCTGCTCGGTATTCCTGATAGGCTAATTTTCCATTTGATGCACTAAAATACTCTAATTCTTCAGAAGAAAATTCTTTAATTTCATCTTTGTTTAACACTTTTAGTTTATCCCATTGTCCTTTAGCTGCATTACGAAAATCAATTGTAATCTTCCAAAGCTCATTTGCCTTTTTTTCATGAAAATTCAATCCTTCATTATTTGAGGCAACTCTTAATTCAGACAACAAGATATCTCTAAATTCTTGAGTGATATTAAATATATCAGCGCCTAGGTTTTTGTGTTTGTCTCGAAGGCTATTTGGGGTATTGGGCTTATTAGTTTTATCAGGATGGAAGTAAGAAGCGAGTTTTCTGGAACGCTTATTAATTTCTTCCTCTATAAACAGTGTATCACTATATAAGACTTCTTTTTTATTTGAAGAGTTCAAAACATGCTGTATAAAAGCTATTTTTCTTGAATAAGTTATTTCTAAAGCCAAATCTTTTAAATTTTTTAAAGAATCTATAAATTCTTGTTTATTTTTATTTCTTTCAACTATAACTTTGATTTGATGCTCCAAATGTTCGACTTCATTGGTTTCTGCATTTTGAGGTACTTCCAAACTAATTATCCCCTCATAAATTAAAGCATCCGTTGTCTTATTTAAGTGAGTTGCGTAATTAGCAATTTCCTCATACTCTCTAAAAGCCCAGTAAATAGTTTTTGTATAAATTTGTACCAAATGGGCTCATCCATATATAATTGGCTCTAGATTGGCTTAAATTTGGATTATTTTTTGCATAAATTTGAGCTAATTTTGAGCCAATGAGCCCGTTTGGTATAAATTTATACAAAAACTATTTACTGGGAAGTTACTGGTAACTTAATGAGTTGTTTAAAGGTTTGTCTGATATATTCAAGAATATTATCTCCTAAAATGGGTTGAATATTTTTTAATTGCTTTTCTACATCTTCTAGTAGAGATTTTTCCTCAGAAACTTGATTCAGATTTAACTTGGCATCCGTAAATACTAGTATCGATTCTTTTTTGTAAGGATCCATACTCTAAAATTTTTGTATCTCTTTGCTAAATTTTGCTGCTTAGTAGCATTGTCTACTTCGCCAACGGTTTTTAAATAGCTAGCATATGTTGTATGATACTTGAACTTAAAAAATTTGTATAACTCCTCATCATCTTCTTCCAATTCATCAATTAACTTTTTTCCTTCTCTAAATTTTTTCTTCACCTCTGACTTATCTTGAATGTTCTCTTTGAGTTGAAGTTCGATTAGATTTTCTATTTCTGAAAAAAAATTTTCAATTTGGGAGTCCATTTTTCTAAATATTATTAGTGACTGCTTCGCCTGAACTGCCTACTCTTACAAACGCTCTATTTATTAAGAAAGAATCCTTTGATGTCAATAACTAAATTGAAAATCTGTAGAAATTTCACATGTTGCTACAGCGGATGGTAAGTTTATACAGATATTATTCCATTTTTTATCATAGTACATTATTTTCATTAATTGATATTTTCGGTTTATGTTACATTTTTTTTAAAATAATAAATATTAAAAATTCTATCAAATAAGAAATTCATAAATTATCGAATTAAATATTTGTTCATAGACGGATATACTTGGCAGTTTTGAATGTGATAAACAGGAATTTTTCTTTTTAAAGCTAGATCCATAAAATGTTTTCGATACTAAAAGTATTTTTTTAACTAGAGGACTAAACTATTATAGTATAAAACGGCGCGGCATTAGAAAGATTATCTGTTATCTAAATGATGATATTGTTGCCACCGATTTGTGTGGTTCGAAAGGGTAGTAACAGAAATTTATGCAGGCTAATTTATAGAATTCGGCTAACAATAGACAACAATCGGCAATAAATCGTAAAAAAATAGGGTTTATAAACAATTAGCAATAGAACTATAAAAACAATGTATTATTATCGAAGGTATAACAATCGGAAATAAATTGTCAATAAAAACAATAACGAAATGTATAAAAATTGGAGTGATCGGCGGGTTCTTTATTAACAAATATAAAAGAATTTCACAATATTACTGCCTCTGCGGCGCTCTGTAATATTCCCAAGGTTCTATCTAAGTGTTAATAACCGAAAAATCACTGCCCTTGTAACCCCAGCGGAATCTCTCCCTTTAAATATTGTTCGTAATTTTGGAACGATTAGTACTTTGGCCAACTCGCCCGTTATTCAAATCGTCCAAAGTACGACTCCAAATCGTCCATTATACAAATCGTCCATCACAGCCATAATTGATTCCCACCAAGCCATACGCCACATTTCCTATATATATATAAATCGTATAAATAAACTATATAAAATAAACTATACTATATAAATATAAATAAAATATATCAAATAAACATAAAATAAACTATATATAAATAAACTATAAAATAAATAAACTATATAAAAATTCTCGTGACAATATTCTAGATCTAATTTATGGACACCGTTTTGATAAAGAGACAATATAAAATACTACACAAAGATTAAAAACCAATTTTCAGTAATATTATTATTATTTTATATTTTTAAATATTTTAAATAATAAATTAATATACCGATAAAATACTGATTGGGTTATTGGTATTATCCCATCGGCATTAGATGGATTTTTTTGTCAAGTACTCCACCGGTATAAAATCAATCGGCGTATATGCATACATAATGAGATAAGCCTGTTATCAGAAATATTATTTATGGAATAATAAAGTATTAGTATCGCAATTACTGTATTTGTCAATAAACCGGATTTCATCATCGATTTAAATAAAAGTTAAACATATTTTAGCTTAATATGGTGAAAATACTGATTTAATCGATCTTAACTGAAATGCTTAAGCGCGAAAGCATAAAAGAGTTATTTACTTCAATCATGCAATTGTAAAAATAAAAAATATTATTATTCCTCTTAAAAAAATAACGTCGCGGTGAGCATTAATAATCAATTACGATATCTTATAAATCAGCAGTTATCACGAATAATTTATAATAATTCGTTTTATAAAATTAAATACTTTCATTTATTTGTTTAATCGAAAAGTGAAAATAAAATATATACAATTTATATTAATAAAATTTTAAATTGCAAAGATTTTTTACACGTTAATTTTTGAATAAACTAAGAGAATAGTCGAGGTATTTATTTATAGAATCGTTCGTTAAAATCTTCACGATAACATCAGCTACAGCACTTAAAGAGATCAATTCCACCGAAGATTATTTAATTGACAAATACAAAATTCTAACGAACCTATCAAGATAGACGATGTTACTACAACAGCCACGATTAGTACTCCTGGTAACAAGAGTGAAAGGAATATTAGACTAGTATACTGTATATCAATGCTCATGGCAAGCACCAACTATAAAGAAAATTCGCTCCGTCGGTAGTTGTTTTTATCTCATTTCTATATCCTTAAAAAAAGAAACTTATGCATAACCGTAATCAACTGTATCAACATGTATCATAACCTTAACTCGCTGAGTATATACGACAACAGTATAAACAAAGATTTACTTGATTTGGAAGTTGATTCAATATCTCGTTAAGTCAAAATTTCAATAGTCCGATTCAACAAAGCAAAAGCTCATTCCAACGACGCTGATAATGACGCAGCGGTACTGATGATGTCCTTATGAACATGATAAAGAAGTTCTAATTACTCTGCTCACGAGTCACGTTTCAATCGTTTCATCTTTCATTTTGATCTCGCTCAGCGTATTCAGTTAATAACAATTCTCTATTTTTGATTCCTAAGACTGACAACAAGTTCATGTTATCTAATAATCATCCCTTGTATCAAAAGAACTTAGTGGTCTATTTATAATTATATCAGTAAAAAAATCAACTCGTACCAAACTTTTATTGTCCTTTGTCAAAATTCGATGATCTTAACACAATAATTTGGAAATCGAGAAACACGTTATTCAAAAAATGGGAACACGATACCAAGAAGATAAGAAATTGTATTATCGCTTGAAAGCTCAACTATCTCGTTCTCAATTAAAATGTAAAAATAAATCACGTCAATTTAATCAATTTTGTGTCCAGTTATATTGAGTAATTATCTAAATGCAGGACCGTGGTATAATCATACTAGAGATACAATAAATTTTTGAGATCCTTATTTTTTACGTATATCATATATCAATAATATATTAATTAATAAACTTTTATATAGTTTTTGTTTCTCTTTCTTTTATTCTTTGGTGTTATCTATAGTTGCTTATGTTCTACTTTTTTTATGAATTCTCGTAGACTGTATCATACTGTAGTTAGTTCTTTCCAAGGAATATAAATAATGTAGATTTTTAATATAAAAAAAAGTGTGTTCTATGATTTTGCATTATATCACATATTGTAGATAACACATTTTTTCTCGTGTTTTTTGAAATTATCGTAGAGTGAACAGATAATAGCCTTTTCTTATTCGGTAATCTGTCATACTCTCTGAAATATAGTGTTACAATTTTTTTTTATATTTTTTAAAATAAAGTGCCCCATAGACTCCCGGTTAAACGATCACCGAAACCGAAACACTTGCAAAGTATACTCTTTTTTGGTTGTGATCTACACGAAAAGTTTCCCTGCGAATTTAATATCTTAGCGTTAGATTTTGATTATTGGATTTAAGAATAAGAATAATGAATCCTAATTCTAAGAGTATAATGCCCACCCTTCCTCCTTCGATGGGCTATATATATATTTTTTCTTCATTTTTTTTCATTCAAAAAAAAAAAAAAAAAAAAAAAAAAAAAAAAAAAAAAAAAGAAAAAAATTACGCGTTACTCTACATATTACGCAATTTACTTACGCAAAAAAAATAAAAAAAAAAGATTTTACGTATTATCAATATTACTTTATTATCGTTCAGCCAAATAGTATCATGCAGATTTTCACAGACCGATATTCTTATTAGCCATAGCAATAACACAATAAAATGGAGTAAAACAATGGCGTAAATGAATATTTTGTAGGAAAAGTTTAAATAAAGCTTATAAAGTGGATTAAAAATGAAATTTATAGAAAGCTTATTTATGATGTTATTAATTTTATTAATAAATGCATGATCAAAAATGTCAGACTTTTATTGGATGTGGGGCTATATCGGTCACAGGACCCTTCATTGATTGGTGAAAATGGCAGTTTTGTATATATATATAAATATAACCTATATTTGATATTTCACAACTTACCAACTAAAGTAACAGAAATTTTATATGAAAGGAATTTGATTAGCTTAAATTATATGTAAATATTATAAATAAGTAATAATAGAATTGAATAAATAACTTACAAGCTATTTTATTAAATAATTTAAATAAAGAAGTTAGTTATTTTAAGTTATATGTTAGTTAAATTATAAGCAAATATTATATAAATAAGTAATCATAGAATTAAAAAACTTACTCTCTACATTATTAAATAATTTTTTAATAAAAATTTAGTTAGTTTAAAAGACCCGGCCGGTGAAGTGAACCGACGAAAAATCGAATTTGTGTGACCTTAAAAAAATTTGATAAATTGCAATTTGGATCGATTTGTTGATCATTTTTGGTGTTTACGATATACCGTAATATAAATTTTTTATGTATTATCTATATAAAAAAGAAAAAATTCGGATGATGTGGCTTAAATTACTCGTGCTTCTAAAAAAAAAATTTCCAAAATAGGTTTTTTTCCAGCGATCAACTCCTTTATTCGAAAAAAAAATAGATTTTTAGTTATCAAATATCAAATAAAATTTTTTTTTTAAAAAACGAATCTTTACTCTGGAGTGCAAGAATGATTATTAAAAGAATCCACTCTTATTGTATTTTTTAAAAACTTTAACTTAATAAAGAAAATATTTTTTTAATTCTTTGTTTTTTAATTTTATTAAATTGATTTAAATAAAAAAAAAATTTCATGTAATTAAAATAAAAATAAAAAAAAATTTCACGTCATAAATTCATACACCTTTATATTTTTTTTCTTCAAATTAAAACCCGATTATCACTTTATCTATTGAAAATTTGTATATAAATACTCCGATCTTTTTTTTTTAATTAAAAAAAAACGTATATTTATATTTTTTAAATTCGAAAAAAAAAAATTTACAATATCTTTTCTAGCAAAGTTGAGTACGATGTGCTACATTTACGATTCAACTCAGAAGTTGACAAAGGAATATAGCATAAAAGAAATAACTGAATATCCAGACTGAGCGATGAAGACCAAACCAAAATCATATATCTAAAAATCAAAGCGTTTGTTCCATTGGATAAAGAAATTGAAACACAAATCGAAGAATTCAAAAGTGGTCAGATAATTTACTTGAGAGGTAAATTTATTTGCCTGTAATGGATGGTACACGGTATGTTATTGATTTTTTAGTTCAAAAAACAAAAAAAAAAAATAATGAAATAAAATAAAATTAGTATCAAATTATTAAATTTGAAAATTGAATTAATAGGTGAACACTACATCCATTAAACCTATGGCAAATCTTGATTTTGATATGATGCCAGCTGTATGCATAAACATAATGATGACAGGTTTGACCACTCAAACTGTTAAAAATGTGGATGACAAATCTGGTCTTAACTTTCACGTGGAATAAAATCTTGAAGATAGAGAACCAAAGGATTTTTGGTTAGAGATGAAACATAATTCAAATATTAATTATTTGGCCAATAAAACTAATTCTATCTAAAATTATCGATTATTAATTAATATTTTGCTTTTAATAGCATATCCTCACAGTGCAGAAACATCATTAAACAAGGATCAATTATTCGAAAAGAATGTGGTGTTAAATACTATAAAATTGTACCAGCTGATATAGAAAGTTGTCCATACATTATTATTGTATCGAAAGGTATCCATACGCATCCTCCCCCTCCTCCTAACCATGTTCCAAGTGCAATTCGTTCTCGATTACAAGAATTAATATATCAAGCAAATACTGATACAATGGATATTGCGCCAAGAATTGTTACAGGTAATTAAATTAAATATGTGTATTAATATTTAATATAAATTTAATTTAATTGATTCAATTGATTTAATTGATTTTTCTTATTTATTATTATTAGGAAATCTTATAAAAACGTACTTCGGAATTGATTATCTTGCTGATGTGCATGCATCACTGAATAACGCAGCTCGACTTAGATATTTTGTTAATAAGATTCAAAAAGAAATCAATCCACAAGGATACGGACTTCTGGGTGTTGTATACCATTATTCTCGTAATATTGATAATTTTTGTGATTATGTGAAACGTTTAGGTAGGTATTATATTACTAAGTAATAAGTTAAAGTTTTTATTTGATTTTAATTAATCTATTTTTTTTTAATTTAGAATTTTTGAAGATATACATATAATGATTATATGTACCACTTCGGAGCAATTATTTGAATGGAAAAAATGTGAATATTTTGAAATATATCTTTATTTTAAACGTGTAGCGGGTGAGATAAAGGAGTTTGAAATTATTTATTACAATAATGAACACAATTTAAGTAAGTTTTTTTATATATTATAAAGATGTTTATATTTATTTATAAATATAATTTACATTCTAATATTTTTAATGTTTTTATTTAAATAGTCCTTACCTTTGCTCGTATTTTACCAATAGCGCAACAACTATTGCATATCAAAGAATTTTTCAATCAATTTTTGATCTTGTACTTGAATTAACTGGGTCACCAATTCAATTTAAACATATTGATGGAACTGGTTGGGGCTGTATAATTGTAGATCTTGATTTTGCACAAGCAAAAGGTCTTGGGTTAGCGTTAAGTAAAATATATTTAACAAAAGATTGGGAAGAACACTTTACTCATATTTTAAAGTCTTGTCAGATGCACTATAAAAGGTAATATTATACAATTTATTTTATTTTTAAATAATATTTAGTAATTATTTATTATATTTTATTATAGAAAAATTCAGGAAAAAAGATATGGAGAAACATAGTAGATGAAATGAACGCACTTCTTACGGCTAAATCCGAAAATGAAATTGATTTATTATTTGATAAGATTCAAACAGCTGAAGAAAATACATCTGGTTTGTAAAATTTTGTAGTTTATAGCAAAAAAAACAAATATAATAATATATTTTTTTTTTTTTATTATTAATTTGTTAAAAAATTAATGTGCCTAATCGGGGACGTGATAAAAGCCCTATTGCTTGTAACATTCAGTCTAATAAGTGTAAAGGTAATGTTAAAATTAATAAATTATATATTTAGTTTATTTGATTTGAATACAGTAAGAACTGACATATAACAATATCATAAATATCATCCCGTCAATTCTTGACATGAAATGATTTAAGAAAAGAACTTTATTTACAGTCTGGGTATAAACCTACAATTATTTTTGTATTTTGAAAAAAAAAGATAGACTACGAAATTTCAACAACAACGTCATGAATGATGAATTTTATCCTGAGACATTTAAAAGACAATTCCAAAATGTTAAATATAATCGTTACCAGAATCATCTCCAATGTCTAATTCTAAGAGTACATCATTTTCATCATCATTTCTTTTATATGTCTATCCCATCATCTAATCGGCTTTGTTGCTCAAGACGACGAGACGTCCACATTAAAAGATCAACTAAATCGTTTCAGGTTCCATCACGTAAATACATAAACTTTACGTTATACAATTTATTTTGTATAAATAATGAAGTAATGGGCATAATCAATATAAATTTAAAATTATAAATATGAACATTTTATTTAAATAGTAGAAGAAAAAAAAATGCTAGTTATCAATAATAAAATTTAAAAGCCATGTAAAATCAGTAAAGAATCATGTACTAACTATTCAAAAATGAAATCAGTATACACATATATATATCAGGTTAAATGTCGTAAAAAGACTCCACCAGCTTGTTCATAGGATTTTCATCCGAAGCATCGAGCTCTTCTATATACTGATTACCTATCTCTAAGAGATAAGGGATACTTTGGATATCATTAAATCCTATAGGTTCTTCAAACCAAACTTGCCATCGTTGATAACGATTTCCCAACATATTGTACATTTGACAATCGGTGTTACATTCTTGCGCATTATGGTTATCTTTTGGCCAAAAAAGTTGATCCCAATATTTGTCTGGTTTTAAAGGGTCTGGTATATATTCACCTGTGCCCAACGAGAGCACCGAAACCCTTTTACTTGCTACTCCATATCGAATAGTTTCATTGTAAGCTGCCATTGCTGGATTATTGAGATGCATTCCTCCATCTATATAGCCATTATAAGGTGGAAAAAAAGTAGGTGTAGCTGTTGTGGCCATTAAAGCTTCAATAAAGGTGTGATTTTTTGAGGAATCGTTATGAGCGTCATAACGTGTAAATAAATATGTTGAGTTATCAATTTCACTTGTTGCGGGAATAACTAATTCAGTAAGTGCTTGTTTTAATTGTGTATTGCAAAAATGATCCCGAAAATAACGATCAAAATCTAATGGTGGAGAAAATAGACTCTTGAAGTAATTCCGCCATGTTTTAGCGAATATGTCCTTTGCTTGGCCTTCATGGTAAAAATTTAATAATTCTGAAGCTGAAAATTTCGGCTTAAAATCTGAATAATTATAAAGTTTTTCTTCTGAATATGACCAATCTGGTGCCGACAGTCCAGCAGCAATAAACCCGCCTGTTGATGTTCCAGCTATCATACTAAATAAATGAGAAATGGGTCTATGAGTACGATTCTCAATCTCACTTAGCCATAAAGCAGATAATACTCCACGTATTCCTCCTCCATCAATTGAGAGTACGTTATAAATTGGATTGATATTACGCGAATTTACTAAATAGCTTCCTTCATATTTAATATTCTTCTTACAATAATTATAGCGTTTAGTTCGACTTGTAATCGTATTTTCTTTTAGTTTTTTGAGAATTTCACATTGCCTACTAGCTGATTTGTTTCTAGAATCTATACTCAATGCATGAACAATTTTCTCATTTGCTTTACAGTAATCATTTTTCCTACAATAAGCAATACTACAATAGTACAAATACTCCGATGATGAGGTTAGCTCTTGATTGATATCAAGAAGTTTAACAACCTGCGTATACTTAGATAATTTTAGTAGACATTTTGCAAAACCAAGCGTGGCATCAAGATTATCGACATCCATTTCGCGTATATGTTCATAATTTTTTTGAGCATGATACCAATGTTTTAAGCTGTTTAATCGGTTAATTTTGTCTTCTTTTTCAGCTGATTGCTCGCAACAAACTGCTTTCTTGTTATGTATTTCTATTTTTTCTTGATTAGAAGTTGCCTGTTGTAGTTTTTCATCAAGATAACGAAGATAATTGTTGCCAATATAATCACTATAATTCATGGTATCTGTAATTTTAAGTAGTTCGGGTGATTCCTTAGGCTGTTCACTACCATTAACAACCCATAATAAATCCTCTAAAGCTTCCAAGCGTGATTTAGCCATACCAACAAATTGATGCTCACGATTAATTGAATCTCGAATTTCTTTAATAGTTTCTTTAGCTCGGTCAAATTCTATCGTACCGCCGTGTAATATATCAAAAATTGAGAGATTAATTCTTGCAATATTACACATTTCTTTTAATCTCAACTGGAATGGCATTTCTTGAGCGTCATCTATGTGTACTTTAGCTATATCACTGTACTCTTGAAATGAAAAAAAATCCTTAACCTTATCGCTAAAATTTTTAAATAATTTACGGCTACGTAAATTATTAACACGGTCATCCAATTTTTTAGCCTCCTCTTTAAGTCTTTTACTTAGAACCCCAGCAAGAACAATTTTTGCTAGCCCCTTTAATTCATCTGGTGTTATTTCTATTTTTCCTGTTTTTCCTTTAATTTCTATTTTCTCACTATTTAAGACTTCACCAAGTAAATTTAAAAGATATGCAATACCATCCGATCTGAAGCCATGAATTAAAAGCGAATCTATTATATCTTCCGGTTTAATGGAATCACCACGCTCTTCCAATTTAAAAAGTCTAGTACCATTTTTATCATATTTCTTAGAAAGTTGTTCGAAGAATGCCTGATAATTTCCTTTATCATAAGCTTTCAGCGCATCACTCATAATTTCGTTGAGATTTTCACGAATTTCTGGTTCTTCAAAAAGACATGAGCCCTTTCTCCATAGATTAATACCACAATATATTCCTAAACCTAAAGCAACTACTCCTGCTATTGGACCAGCAATCGTAAACGCTGTCGCTGCTTCAGCAAAACTAAAGGTGCTTGCAAAACCTCCAGCTGTGAACATTGCAAATCCCGCCATTTTATATTTAAAGACACGATTTTTTGCATGTAAAATTTCTTCTTGAGCAGCTTGATAACGAACTAAACTGCGATCTGGCTTAAGTAGTAATTCTGTACTTAATTTTTCCATATCTTCATTGATTGAACGACAAAAAGCCTTTCTTTCAAAAAAAGAAATATCCCGGTCACCTATTTTTACTAAAGCCAATGAACTGCTTTTTAGCTTAATCTCGGTATTTGGTTTAGGATTTGCTTCAGTAATATTCCCATTTTTAACTTTGTCAAATATATTTGTTGCGTCAATTAAATCCTGTTTCGTAACCTCTTGAGAATTCTTAAGTTGTAACTGAATTGCTGATAAAGCATATAATTGGGCTTCAAGATATTTATTAGAAACATATAAACATAATGCCATATTTCCTCGTAGTTTTACTTGTTTTTTTAGCTGTTTGTCTCTATCAACAATTTTGCAAGCTGCTCGATATTCCTGATAGGCTAATATTCCATTTGATACACTAAAATTCTCTAATTCTTCAGAGGAAAATTCTTTAATTTCATCTTTTTTTAACACTTTTAGTTTATCCCATTGTCCTTTAGCTGCATTACGAAAATCAATTGTTAATTTCCAAAGCTCATTTGCCTTTTTTTCATGAAAACTCAATCCTTCATTATTTGAGGCAACTCTTAATTCAGACAACAAGATATCTCTAAATTCTTGAGTGACTTTAAATATATCAGCGCCTAGGTTTTCATGTTTGCCTCGAAGGCTATTTGGGGTATTGGGCTTATTAGTTTTATCAGGATGGAAGTAAGAAGCGAGTTTTCTGGAGCGTTTGTTAATTTCTTCCTCTGTAAACAGTGTATCACTATATAAGACTTCTTTTTTATTTGAAGAGTTCAAAACATACTGTATAAAACCTATTCTTCTTGAATAAGTTATTTCTAAAGCCAAATCTTTTAAATTTTTTAAAGAATCTATAAATTCTTGCTTATTTTTATTTCTTTCAACTATAGCTTTGATTTGATGCTCCAAATGTTCGACTTCATTGGTTTCTGCATTCTGAGGTACTTCCAAATTAATTGTCCCCTCATAAATTAAAACATCCGTTGTCTTATCTAAATGAGTTGCATAATTAACAATTTCCTCATACTCTCTAAAAGTTACTGGTAACTTAATGAGTTGTTTAAAGGTTTGTCTGATAGATTCAAGAATATTATCCCCTAAAATGGGTTGAATATTTTTTAATTGCTTTTCTACTTCTTCTAGTAGAGATTTTTCCTCAGAAACTTGATTCAGATTTAACTTGGCCTCCGGAAATAGTATCGATTCTTTTTTGTAAGGATCCATACTCTCAAAATTTTTGTATCCCTTTGCTAAATTTTGCTGCTTAGTGGCATTGTCTACTTCGCCAACGGTTTTTAAGTAGCTAGCATATGTTGTATGATACTTGAACTTAAAAAATTTGTATAATTCCTCATTATCTTCTTCCAATTCATCAATTAACTTTTTTCCTTCTCTAAATTTTTTCTTCACCTCTGACTTATCTTGAATGTTCTCTTGGAGTTGAAGTTCGATTAGATTTTCTATTTCTGAAAAAAAATTTTCAATTTGGGATTCCATTTTTCTAAATATTATTAGTGACTGTTTCGCCACTGAATTTACCTACTCTTACAAATGCTCTATTTATTAAAAAATAATCCTTTAATGTCAGTAACTAAATTGAAAACATTATTTTCATTAATTGATAAAATATTAAAAATTCTACCAAACAAAATATTCATAAATTAGCGAATTTAAAGCTAGATCAATAAAATGGTTCGATACTAAAAAGTATTGTAAATTCTCTCATTTTTTTTTAACTAGAGGACTAAACTATTATAGTATAAAATGGCGTGGCATGACATAATTTTACAATCATTATGACATCAATGTAATCATAATGTCGACATCTACATATATGTTATCATGTATGTTAGCATGAATATTGACAGGTTTTTGAATTATAATAATAATGTAATAAACCATTATAAAATTATAATTGTCAATAGAATGTTTTTTTCCGCACCTGCATGTCTCCCCCTTTTGGTAATTTTTATATATTAATTATGTTGATCATTTTGATCACATGACTTCGTTAAGATTTCCCATTTTTAAAAAATCCTGGCGTGAAACCTTATG
The DNA here is from genome assembly GCA_003833135.1 of Oehlia diaphana. Taxonomy (NCBI): domain Eukaryota; kingdom Fungi; phylum Glomeromycota; class Glomeromycetes; order Glomerales; family Glomeraceae; genus Oehlia; species Oehlia diaphana. Next base: position 23,867 of record QZLH01000676.1, read on the forward strand.
CTAGCAGTCCACCAAATATTTTCGAATTCATATCTATCTTGTGACGACATTTTTTGCTAAGTTTTTGATAACATTTCGATAAAGTTTTGATGAAAACCAGTCTCGAAATAGCGGCGAGCTCGAATAATAATCTTTAAAAGATAGTATATAACATCGAACATCAATTGGAATAGACGTATCTGCGAGTACACAACAATACGTTGACTAATTTGCTTAAGACGTTAAAAATATTTATTATTTTTTTTTGAAGCGCTGAAAATTCGTGGTTATAAAAAAAGTATCAAATGTAAGCTATTATCAGTATATTGTAAGCAATAAAATTAATAAATTCTATTATCTACAGTAAATTATAACATTAAAATATAAATCATAATGAGGTTTAATTATTAATTATTATTCGCCCGTGCCAAGCATTTTAAAATCGCAAATTGCTAGTGAAATTTTTGCCATTTTGCGATGGTACAGCAATAGTTTTTGTTAATTTATCTAACGTTTTTGTACCTTCATATATTATGATTTTGAATCCAGAAAAACATTAAAGCTTCCATAATGCTGCTGAAAAATATGCGGCATATGTTCATTTTTTAAGGATTCATCAATGATTTTTTCACTTATGCCAGGTTCTTCATCGGGCTCTTCATTTGATTCTTCACTAAATATTCATCATCAGACTCTCCACTAAGTGCTTTATCAGAATTTCGTCAGAATCTTCATCAGAATCTTTGTCAGAATTTTTGGTAAATTCTTCGACAGATTTTTCTTTGTTAGAATATTTGCTGGAATTCTTACCAGATGGTTTTTCGTTAATAATTTCTTCATTTTCAGTATTCTTGTTTCTTTCATTGTCAAGTTCCATGTCAATAATAATGCTATCCTCAATGTGTTTCGTTTATTTTAGTAACACTTTCATTCGAAATATGATGGGAATGCATGTTAAAAGTATTAAAGCGATTTCTTAAATAATTTTGACGATGGTTAAGAGGGTGTAGCGATTTTGAAACATTTTGTAATTTTAATTGTTGTGAATGTTGAGAAATTCTAATTTGTGTTTATCACTATTTTTTTCTGAGAACAATTTTTGGTACGTGTATTACTGTGTTAGTTAGATGTAAGAAATAAAAATTTTTTTATATTTTATATTTTTCTATATTACAATAAATATACTAGTAAATAGATAGTTTTAGGAAACAAACTTTACAATATTATTTTTTAAAAATTTTCGCTTTTAGTTTATATATTCCTTTGAAAATAGTTTAAATTTATTACACGTTTAATTTTAATATAGCTTAAATTTAAGCTTAATTTTTTAAATTAGATGACTTAAATACTGCGTTAATAGTATAATTTAATAGTTAATTTTAAATATTTAAATGGCAATTTAATAGTTTAAATAATACACGTCTAATTAATTAAATTCAATACGCGTTTATCATTATGCTACGAAAGTGAAATAGTAATACTACTACTACTATCATACCAAAACGTGGAAAGAAGAAAGAAGTCCTCCCTGAAACAGTGATAGATAATACTGAGTTGGCAATTGATGAAATATTGGAAGATAGCAATAACCAACAATCTACAAGTACAAGTACTAAACGCGGTTGCAACAAAAAAGAAACTGTCACTTCACGTAAGAGAAATAAAGAATCATCACCTTCATATGATAAGGCACACAAATTTGATTTTTCGGTTCACTTCACCCGGCCGGGTCACTTTTTCAAATTTCAATAAAATATAAAAAGTATATCACGTGATCAATACGCAATTTTATTGGCGGGTAAGTTTATCACGTGGCTGAGAACTACTGGAGCGAAAATAAATTCTTTAATTAACCTCCCTTAAAAGTCAACCAATCAGATGTCACGATTTTATATGTAAACTTTTTTATTAATAGACAATAAACCCCGGGTCCCCGGGTCAATTTTAAATTTCAATTTATGTGAACCGAAAAATTGAATTTGTGTGGCTTTATATCACATATTGTAGATAACACATTTTTTCTTGTGTTTTTTGAAATTTGTTATTAAATTCAACGATATCATAAATATCATCCCGTCATTCTTGACGTGAAATGATTTAAGTAATGAACTTTATTTACAGTCTGGGTATAAACCTACAATTATTTTTTGTATTTTTGAAAAAAAAAGATAGACTACGAAATTTCATCAACAACATCGTGAATTTTATCCTGAGACATTTAAAAGACAATTCCAAAATGTTATATATAATCGTTATCAGAATCATCTCCAATGTCTAATTCTAAGAGTACATCATTTTCATCATCATTTCCTTTATATGTCTATCCCATCATCATCTAATCGGCTTTGTTGCTCGAGACGATGAGACGTCCACATTAAAAGATCAAATCGTTTCAGGTTCCATCACGTAATAATATAAAAATACATTAACTTTACGTTATACAATTTATTTTGTATAAATAATGAAATAATGGGCATAATCAATATAAATTTCAGTTTGCTAAATTTTGCTGCTTAGTAGCATCATCTACTTCACCAACGGTTTTTAAATATCTACTATCTAGCATATGTTGTGTGATACTTAAAAAGTTTGTATAATTCCTCATTATCTTCTTCTAATTCATCAATTAACTTTTTTCCTTCTCTAAATTTTTTCTTCACCTCTGACTTATCTTGAATGTTCTCTTGGAGTTTAAGTTCGATTAGATTTTCTATTCTGAAAAAAATTTTTCAATTTGGGAATCCATTTTTCTAAATATTATTAGTGACTGTTTCACCACTGAATTACCTACTCTTACAAATGCTCTATTTATTAAAAAAGAATCCTTTAATGTCAGTAACTGAACTAAATTAGAAATAATTCCTTTTTAGATTACCTGACCCATAAAAATTTCACATGCTGCTATGGTAGATGGCAAGAATATACAATATTGTCAACATTTCACTATTTTCACTTTTTTTTAAATAATAATTGTCAAAATCCTATCAGACAACAAAATACACAAAGTAGCAAATTAAATATTTGTTCATAGACAGGCAGTTTTAAACAGGAATTTTTCCTTTTAAAGCTAGATCTACAGTATAGTTAGTATTGTATATTCTCACGTTTCATTTTTTAAACCAGAGTACTATACTATTCTAGTATAAAGTAATCCAAATAAAATGGGGCGAGTCATTAGAAATTGGACTAATTTATGGGCACCGTTTAGTCTGTTTAAATATTATTCATTTTATTGTTTGTCCGATAAGTATAATACAAATATTAACAAACCGATTTCAATAATACGATAGTATAATTTTTTTAAAAATAATAAATTTGTAATCTACCGTTAACAAGCACTGTATAGTCTTCTTTTTCGGATTAGCAGTTAAATGTTTACATTATGAAGCATGATTTGATCGTTATTATAGTATTATCCCATCGGTATTATGTATACACTGATGGATTTTTTTTGTCAATTATTCCACCGGTCTAAATCCATACACAATGAGATAAGCTATATACATCGATGGCATGGCGAATATTTACCCATAAAATAACAAGTATTTATTCATACAGTATCACAATCAATATGATACTGTATTTATCTGGTCCCCTATGTGACAGTTTACACAAGTGATAAGTAACATGACGGCAAAACACGTGATTTGGCGTGGCCGAAATGCTATTCATCACCGGTGTATGCTTCACACACCTTATTTTACACATGGTTACACACTGCTAAATATCACCATACACCACACAGGTGGTCGACCCTACACCACTGGTATTCGTCTTACCGAGCTGCAGATTCCGGTAAGCGGTCACATGATTTTTCTCACCTTGATTACTAATATCAAATTTTTTTTTTCGTATTCTTGTATAAAAAATCTTTATGTGGTTATTACTTATGCTGTTTTCGAGATTTTTTAAAAAAAATAAAAATAAATATTTTTTTCGTATTTCTTTAGCATTATTCAATTACTAATTTTTTTTTCTAAAAATCAACCAACATACCAAAATAATCTGTTCTGGGCTGATATTTATGACAAATTGGGTAAGTGTGAAATATTTTTCCTTTTTTTCTCTAGTATTGATTACTAAATCAAATTTTTAGTTCTGTAGATCACATGATATGGGTGTACTGCGGAGAATTGACGGTAGTAAAGTAATGGTAATTAATTAGATTTTTTTTCTTTTTTATTGTGTCTTTGTTCATTACATTATTATACTTTATTTGATTAAGTCAATACATTAAAATTCTTTTATAAGAAATTTGCTTTTTCGTCTTTAGGTCCAGACCGGAGCTGCGGTACTGTGGTTAATGCCAAATTTTTGTATTTTTATCTAATTTCTTTTACTAAAAAAATTTTCTTTTTCATCTTTCGGGTCCAAATCAGCGTTATGGTACTATGGTAAGCGCCAAAATTTCATTTCGTAAATTATTTTATATATTTTTCTCATATTTTTAGGTTCATATCGGTTCGATTTTGTATCTTTTTTTTAATTTTTTTATTAATTTTCATGTTTTTATTAAAAAAAAAATTGTTTTCGTCCCTTAGGGCCAGGAGCTCACGGTCGTCACGGATTGGATAGCACTTTTACTCCTGCAGTACTATGGTAAGCGCCAAATATCGTTTTTTCATTTCATAAATTTAATTCTTTTACTAATTATTTTTTTTTTATATTTTTTTTAGGTCCAGATCAGGTTTAGTGAGATGCTGCGGCCTGCTGTACTATGGTAAGCTTAAATGTCTTAAATTTTTTTTTTCCTATTTAATTTTCATATTTTCATTCCTTATGGTCAGGAGCTCACAAATTGGATGTCACTAAGCACCAAAAATTTTATTTATTTTTTTTACTGGCGAGGATTTGTTTTGCGACTTTTTTGTCGCGCACTTGTTCGAGGATTATTTCTTTTAATTCTTGGGCCTCGAAGACGTGGAAGGTGATGTTAATATAGCGATTTCTTGCTTGTTTCTCTCCCAGTTCGTTTTCATTTTTATTAAGAAAATTTTGATCTATCTCGGCGCGTGTCATACGCCATCCTTCTTCGGTGTGTCATCGGAAGTATCAGTAATATGTGGTGGAGGTAATTTGTCCGAGATGTTTAAAAATTCTATAAAGAACATATATTTATTTTGCGATTTCTTACCCCAGGCTTGAATTTGTTGACTGAAGTCGCTGTTGCGGATGGTGTAACATAGTAGGTTGGATTGAAACACTATATTGTTGAGACATCTTTGATGCAAACCATTGTATTAATAGATGTAGAAGCATAAGGAAGAAAGCATTTTTGGTTAGTAAAGTCAATCTTACAATTATTTCTGACCAAATCTTCTAAACCCATAGTTAGTATATTTCCTTAGTTGTTCCCAGCGATTGTTAATTCGTTTTATAAAGTTAAATATGATCCCTCGTTCCATCTTTTTTATGGGTATCTTCACTTGTTCATATTGAGAATTCTATCTATTTCTTTCCATCCCAAATTTTCAAATTGTTTTTCTGCTACTATTGATATGAATGTTTTATTTTATGGCGAGTTTACTTGTACTTCAAACTCATAAGGTAGGTCGACTACCCTACTATTGAGAGCATGTCAATCGCTTTTGATCCTATGACAGCTGAGCATTCTTTATTTACTATTCCGACCGATGATTCGTATGTATATAAAGATCATATTTCGACATATGTATGTTTTTAAGATATACATCTCGATTGATTATCGAAAATAATTGATAATTTATGAGGTTGGAGTGATTCATTCCAAGTATTGTGCTAGCTCCTATATCTGCAATTGTGTTATTTTGTAAGTTTCTGGTCCAATATTTTAAATAACCCATATACTGGTATTATTGTCCAGAAGCGTGTCTAAATGCTGCATTTTGTGGCATTTCTTGTTGTTGGAATTTTGATGTGATGAATTGTTGTATTATGAAAATTTCTTTGCTCATTATTGTTTTTATCGCGCCAGAATCAACCATCGCTATTGTTATGTTGGATTTTTACAACCTTCGGCCTGCCTGTATTATGATTCCAAGATTTGTGATGATAAATCCTCTGTGGGTGATATGCTCCTCCTTCGCATATCACTGTTATCCACCGTTATGTCATTAGAAGCGATAATTAAACAATTTTCTTTATACATAAAATTATTAAAATATACATTGTCTAAATTATATGATAATGAAAAAATATAAAATTTATTAAAGGATACTCTTTGGGGCCGAAACTTCTCAATAGCGACCTACTTGTCTCTGTTGTTGATATTTGATGGCTCTCCGGTTCGCACCTGACGACCTCCTCGTTTACCCTTTTGACATCAGATCGGGGTTGGCGATTAATATTTCGTCGCATTTGGCGATCTTGTAAATATCGAATCGTTGGTATAATGGCGGCGCACCTTAATATTCAGCTTCTCCAAATTCTTCTAAGGCTTCATCCGCCAATGTTCGATTAGCGAAATGCCTATATCACGACGTGTTCGGCATATCTATCACAGCATGATGTCCTTAAAAACATAAAGAAGTTCTATTTAATCTGCTCACGATTCATTTTTCATTTTTGATCTCGCTCAGCGTATTAATAGCAATCCTCTATTTTTGATTACTAAGACTGGCAACAACCTCACGTTATCTAATGATCATCTTTTGTCTCAAGAACTTAGTGGTCTACTTTAAACTTATATCAGTAAAAAATCAACTCGTTCAAAACTTTTATTGTCCTTTGTTAAAATTTCATCGACGATCTTAATACAATAATTTGGAAATCGAGTCAAAAAATGGACCAAGGTATTGCCAAGAAGAAAAAGAAATTATATTATCGCTTGAAAGATCAACTCGTTCTCAAATCTCAATTAAAATGTCAATCTGATGTCACAACTTCAATTTTATCCGTTTGAACCTCCAATCCCGTCATAACCAGGATTGGATGTGTCCGGTTATATTGAATAGATATAATAAAATTTTCTGATTTAGAACCTTATAATTTTTTACTTTTTATCCTTATATCAATAATATATTAATTAGTATAGTATTTATTAACTTACGACATACGTGATGATCGACATCAATTTCATTTTGAAAACGGCAATAATATGCATGATATTAAAAAATGATTGTTCAAATTCTTGATATTATACTTGAAACATTAAAGGGGAATATTTATAAAGAAATATGATATAGATAATAAGAATCATTGTTAAGAATTTATGATAATTAGTAATCGATAATAATTATTAAATATTAATTTTCACCCCATACAAATCCTTATCAAATAAAAACAAAATTAATTAACCCATTTATAAAAAAAAAATTGTTCAAAACAAAATCAAATTAATCAAACAATCATCACTGTCAAGCCAGTTAACATTGTTGCTTCTGGAGTAATATTATCAATACTTAATCCAAATAGGAAGATGATTCCACAAATTTAATGAAATTTAATTACGTATGACCTGGTATTACAATGAAGAATTAAACAATTTTATAAAATAAATCGACTACATTTTTAATACTTTTAAATATTAATTTAATCGTTTATTTAATATTTATTTTATAATATTTATTTCGACTTTATTACCAATAAATAAAATAAAAATTTTTTAATTTTACAGAAAAATAAATAAATTCCTAAATTTTTGTTGAATTTGTTATAAAATATCTATTATGACTAATATTTTATTTGTTGAACTTTATTAATTTTTCCTCGTTATGTCGAAATAATATTATTATTTAGTTATTATTTTCACATTTTTTTTTAATATGATTGAGGCTACTGGAATAATTCATAGAAAATTACTTTCCCATTTTTATTGTTCGCTATCACAATTTTACAAATATATTATTTATAATAACAATAAATATTGTGTTAAACTGATTATTACGACTTTCATTATAAAATATTATCGTTATCACTGTGACAATGAATGTAGGACAAAATTATTTTAGTTTCAAAAATCATGTACAAATAAAGTTAAACTAAAAATATATTATTCTAACCAAAATATTAATTTGGTATGACTGATGTAATTAATGCATGAATTAATAATAGATTTATACCAATCTTCAAATATTTTCTAAAAAAGGATATACTTGCCGATGAATAATGATTTAAAATTTCGAAACATCAAGGGGAGAATATCAAAAAACGAAACAATATGATGCATAAGTAAGGAAATGATAATGAAAAATAAATTACATAACAAGAAAACAATTAAACTATGTTAAATTTTGATTTTCTACGATGATAATAGATATTTTAAACGCCTAAATTTTGTTTGTTCGATTTATTATAAATACAATTTGGTTTCGCCTTGTAAAATCTCATCAAAAAAAAAAAAAAGTTCAAAGAACAAAAATAAAATCAACTAATCAAATTAATCAAATTCTTAAAAACTCTTTCCTCAAACAAATTTAATCAAAATGAATCCAACAATTATTACCTCTAAACCAATTGTTATTGTTGCTTCCGAAGTAACAGAAAAACCTGGTAATCCTACAAACTCATGTTCTATAATGTAAATGGAAAATTCTTCTCTGAGAACGGTACAAACGACTTCGGTTATTACATGGAAAAACCTATGGAGATCAAAATTTTATTTATGATGCAGTTACTATTCGTCGAAAAAATGGCCTGGTGCTATTATTTTTATTTAATAATTTGGATTGTATTTATTTTTGTAATTTAAAAATTTTATTTGTAATATTTTGAATATCTTCTTAATTTTTTATATCATATTTGTGTATATTTTATTTACTTCGTTTATTAAAAATAATAAAGTGAAAATTTTTTGATTTTATGTAAATTCACTAAACGCTAATAATAAATTATCTAATTATCATATTAAATTGTCCTTCTACTGCGCTTCATTTTTCAAAAGCTCAAAACAAAAAAAAATGATGCGTAATATTTGATTACATAAATTTTTTAAAATAGCTGCAACTAGCCATGTGATCATACTCCTCCTTGTAAATCTGTAAATCCAAACTACTTTAATCACCATTGATTTGTCGTAATCACCAATTGAGATATTGATTTTAAACAATTGTAAAAACTATATATTGTTAATTGTTGTACAACGGGAAAATATTAATCAGTCATCCCACTCCCGCTTCTAACAATAGATTTTATTTGTCATCACTGCCGTTTCCGTAATCCCCATTTATCACATGTTAGTCACACTGCATTGTTTTTGCTGTGACGTCTGTATTTATTTTTTGAAACTTATTTTTAAAAGCGTGCTGTTCGAAAAAACATCAACGGTAGAATATTAGAAATGAGTACGAAAGTAGATAAGAAATGAAAACACCAACCGGAGAATATTAATGCAATGCATAGGAAAAGTGATAATGGCGAAGAATAAATTATGTAAGATAGAGAATAATGAAAACATTAATTGGAGAACATTAAAAATGAACAATCAATGCGCAAAAAAGGGATAATGGCTAAAAATAGATTACATAAATATAATAAAAAATGAAAATATCAACAAGAGAACATTCATTTTCTTCTTAAAACGTCTTCGTTTTTTGGATTCAGCGGTTAGTGTTTACATTTTGGAACATTGATTTGTAGGATTGAGAGGTTTTTCCGTTACTTCAGAAGTAATAATAACGACTGTTTATAAGTGATGGTTGTTGGATTCATTTTAATTAGATGAGGAAGACTTTAGAGAATTGATTTTTTTTTGATTTGATTTTTTTTTTTTTTTGTTACTTGGTAAGAAAATAAACGAGGCGAAATCAAGTTATTTTCACAATAAATAACAACAAGCAAAGTTTTTGCGTTAAAATTTTACATTGGGATATTTTTCTATGATTGTCTCCTTTATACCCCTTAGTGTTTCAGGTATGATATAAGAAGTTGCTTTTGTTATTATATTTTTTTTATATGAAAAGTCGTACATAGTCGTATTACATCAGTACCACGCATATTTTTGTTCTTAATAATAAGAATAATAATAATAATTACGTAACTTTTTTTTTTATTTTTATCATTAAAAGATTTTTTTTTAAGGAGCTTTCGTGGATCATTCATTGGTTGATTGTAAGTATCGGTTATTTTATTAACCTTTGAAAAATAAAAACATCATGAAGATAAAATAATATCGTAATTTAAGCACACATATTCTTTGCCTCCTGCTGTCCAAATAAGTTCGGTCGTTAGGACAATTGACCGGAAGGGTGTAGTGCGTGGGTCGCAACAATTTTAATTAACCCGCCCTAATCTTCTAATCCAAAAACAAGAACACAATAAATAAAATGACCGTTAAAATATAAGTTTGGTAAGATATATCGATATTTTCTTTTTTAAAAAATGGAAATAAATAAGCGTGAGTGTAATATATTTTGATTCGTTTTAAATTGGGATCTTTCATCTTGTTATAGCAATCTAATTACAGCAGCGAGAATTTTATATAAGTTATCACGGATAATTTATTGTAATATTAAAGTTTAATAAAACATTTGAAATACTTTTGTTATATAGAATTTGATAATTTTCATTTTTATTTGTTTAATCGAAAAGTAAAAATAAATATATACAATTTTCATTGAATTTTTAATCGAAAAATAAAAATAAATATATACAATCATATTGAAAATTTTAAATTACAAAGACAAATTTACAAATTAATTTTTTTAAAAAAATAAATTATAAGAATAAAACGGAATCGATTTTTTTTTTTTTTTTATAATGATAGAGTCCAGACGTTCGTTAAAAAATCTTCATAATAGCACCAGGCTAATTGTAAAGATAGGCGGACGATCGATTATTTCACTTCTCAAAGACATCCTTCATTTTTCTTTGAGGTAGTAATAGTAGTATTCACATTATAGAACATGAGTTTGTAGGATTTCCAGGTTTTTCAGTTACTTCGGAAGTAACAATGATAACTGGTTTAGAGGTGATAATTGTTGGATTCATTGTGATTAGATTTTTTTTATTTGAGAAGGATTATTGAAGATTTTGAGAATTAATTTGTTTTATTTGTTTGATTAGTTTTTTTATTCTTTGAGTTTTTTTTTTGATGAGGAAATTTAACAAGGAGAAACCTCGGTATATTTATAATAAATTAAAACAAACGAATTTTATGCGCCAAAGTTTTAATATTATTATCATTGTTTTCTTATTATGTGTGGGATATCCTTCTATTATCTCCTTTTCTATGCATTATCTCCCTTTATCCCCCTTAATGTTTCAAGTATATAATAATATAAATCATTTTAGGAGTTTATTCCTTGCTATTGTATTGTATATAGCAATGATATGCACTATTCAAAAATTGGCATACGCCCGTATCACAATACGCATACTGCTGCAGTATGCTGCATCTAATCTTAAATGCCTTAGATATTATTCGTTGTGTTGTTCTAAAAAAAAATTCTAATTTAAAAATGGGTTAAAAATAATTTTTTTGCGTGACATTATTATTATTGTATTGTACGTACCAAAAACATTTGAATTCTCTAAAATTAATTAGTATCTTAAAATCTTAGCGTTAGCATATTCTAAATAAGATATATTTCAAAAAGAAGCATTTTTCAATAAGATAACTCTCTCTGTACCAGAACTCCGAAAATATATACATAGAGGTTAGGTTCAGGAGTAGTCCGTTGTACGCATTTCTTCAGGGCCGGAATTAAGATAATGTCAGCCAGTATCTTGAAAGGGTAAAAAATTTTTGACCGGAATTAAGACAAGATCTACATGATTATTTCAACGCAGACTTGGACGGTTAGACCTGACTTTTTTAACGTATATTTGGGGGTTTTCTGTACTTGACTAGCACCGACAGTCGGTGGGAAGAACGCTTTCGACATTGGGTAATCGATCATGATTGAGCGGATTTTTAGTTATTTTATTGAGATTTTTCTTAATCGTTCGTAACAAAGTAAGATAACATTATGAAAATAAATTTTTTTCACGTTGGAAGAAAAAAGAAGAATAATTATTGTATAATTATATATGTTTTTGTAATACTAACTAACGCACATATTTTAAACCAATTTTAATATGGAAAGAGGTTAAAAATATCGGTCAGAGGAGGACGTCCCAAGTTAAGTCATTAGATTTTTAGTAAATGTCCACATCCAATAATTGATGATGGTCCGCGTAGTAAGATAAATAAAATGATCTTAAAAAATCATTAAATCAGTCAGTCTGATCTCTTCAAATTAAAAGAGTCATCTTTCATTATGTTATTATATAATGACAAATGGCGAAAAAAATCTTTTTGGGACAGTAAGTGCATTTAATGCATAAATTTATAAGTTTAATAGATCATTTAAAATACTTCATTATGTAAAATTAGAAAGTTTTCATTTTATTTATTCGATTGAAAGGTAAAAATTAATATACAAATATACAAATATACAAATGACTAAAAAATTACTAAATTAAAAAGCTTTTTATTTATTACAGAAATATTTTTTTAATAAAAAAAATGTAAATCGGTAGTCCGTTATTAAGAGAATTTTAAATCTTCATAATCAGCACCAGGCTAATTGTAAGATAAGTTGATTTCTTCGGACGATCGGTCGTTTCACTTCTTAGAGCCATCCTCAATTTTTCTTTGGGTGGTAATAGTAGTATTCACATTATAGAACATGAATTTGTAGGATTACCGGGTTTTTCCGTTACTTCGGAAGTAACAATGATAACTGGTTTAGAAGTGATGATAGTTGTTGGATTCATTATGATTAGATTTGTTTTTTATTTGAGAAAGATTTTTATTAATTTTTTTTTGTTTGATATGTATATATATATATATTTTTGTTCTTTGGATTTTTCTTTTTTATTATTTGATGAGGAAATTATACAAGGCGAAATCTCTGTATATTTATAATAGATCAAAACAAACGAATTTTATGCTCTTAAAGTTTAATATTATCTTCATTGTAATATTATTATTATTGTTTTCTTATTATGTATGGGACATTCCTCTATTATCTCCTTTCCTATGCGCTATCCCCTAATGTTTCAAGTATAAAATTTAGCCATTCTTAGAATTTGTTTTTTAGTGATGTCACATGGTTATGCCTGTATCACGATAATATGTTTGTTGTTACTAGTTACTACACAGTAATATTTATTCTAAAAAAAAATCAAAATGGATCATTGGTTAGTTGCTGTGGCACTATATTTAAACAGAGAAATATTAATTAGCAAATATAAATTATTGTAATGATATAATATTTTAAGCCTCCTTTTTTTGTCAAACTATATGACAAGATCATTCAATTACTAGTTAATTATAGTACATCTGTTTTATTTTTTTTTTTTAGAAATATTTTTTTATTTCTTGAATAAACACCGGAATTTATCGTAATATCTTATTTTATTATCGAGGAGAAATATACTAAATATAAAAAATTTTGTCATCTAAAGGTTATTAGTAATTTTACTTCTTAAAGTTATTCTCCTTTTTTTTCATTATAAAACATTGATTTGTAGGGCTGAGAGGTTTTTTAATTTTTAATTTTTTTTTTTTTTAACTTTTCTTTTGTGTCATTGATGAGATAACAAGACAATAGTAAAGTATATTATAATAAATAATAACAAACAATAAAATTTCATTTTATTATCATTAAATTTAAAATTTACATTATTTTCTTATTATGTAATATGTTATTTTACGCATTATCCCCTTTATATCCCTATACTCCTTTATGTTTCAAAGTCAAATTATTGTATGTGTACATAATCCGTTGATGCCATAGTATGCAAGTACATTGACACCGCATCTAGGTATCATGTGTTGAATACTTGAATATTATACGTCACACAGAAGTTACACTTGTCCTAAAAAAAAATGATTGCGTAACTACTGTATTAAAATTTCTTAAGGATGGCTTTTTTTTCTCTAGCGGGTCATTTTTTTTAAAAAAACAGATTGTTTTATTAAATTGTGAAAATAATTATATTTTTCCTACCATCGTTCGATCGAAATCGAACACATTATGAAAATAAATTTTTTTCACGTTAAGGAATTAATTAGTAAAATATCTTTATCTTATTGCAATTAGGATATAGTAGTATTACATGTTTCTATATACTGAAAGATCCATTAATTTAATAATTTAGGGATCTAAAAGTTTGAATATAAAATTAGATCAATTGTTTCCACAAATGAATATATATTATGTGAACATTTATTTATCTTCCACGCTTCATACATTATTCATCACATTTTTCCTAATGGAACGATTAAATTCAGACTCTACGAAAAAATAATGACCGGAATTTGTCACCAAAACTATTCGGAAATTGTCCAGTATATCCATAAAATGTCTGGAAAATGTCCGTAATTATGAAAAAATATGGTGTCCGGAATTTTTTGAAGTCTGGAATTTGTCCAGACATGAAAAATTCAGGACAAATTTCGGATAGACAAAACTGGACAAATTCTGGACACAAAAAATCCTGGACACATTTTGGACAATCTCTGGACAAAAAAAACCCGGACAAATTCTGATAGTTAGACGAGAAAAAATTCCAGGC
>QZLH01000676.1:52966-68056 GCA_003833135.1 Oehlia diaphana
CGTTACGAGGATTTTACTGTGCAAATCTTCATTGTCGTAGCACCAGGCTAACTAATCGAAGATAGACCAATTTCATCGAAAGACCGGTTTTACTTCTTTCTTAAATTAAAGCTTCCTCCGTTTATTTCATTTTTTTTTAGATTAGCGGATAGTGTTTACATTATAGAACATGAGTTTGTAGGATTACCAGGTTTTTCAGTTACTTCGGAAGTAATAATGACAATTGGTTTAGAAATGACGATAGTTGTTGGGTTCATTTTTGTTTTATTTGAAAGATTTTTAAAAGATTTATTTGATTTATTTGATTTGTTTTTGTTTTTTTATTTGTTCTTTGAATTTTTTTTTATTTGATGAAGAAAATTTAACAAGGCGAAATCTCGGTATATTTATAATAAATTAAATAGTTGAATTTTATGCACAAAAAGTTTAATATTATTATCATTGTTTTCTTATTATGTATGAGATATATTCTTCTATTATCTCATTTTCTATGCATGCATTATCTCCCTTTATCCCCTAATGTTTCAAGTATAATAATGTAAATCATTTCGGGATTTATCATACTATTGTATTGTATATAACAATAACATGCACTATTAAATATCCGTATCACAATACGCCGATATTGCTGCAGTTATGCTGCATCTAATACTAAATACCTTAATATTATTTATTATAGTATATGTTGTGTTAGATATCACACACTTTAATGTTCTAAAAAAAAAAAAAAATCTAATTTAAGAAATGTTTTACAAAAAAAAATTTGCGATGACATTATTGTTGTACTGTACGTATCAAAAATATTTTTTAAGTTATCTGAATTCCTCTAAAATTAATGATCTTAAAATCTTAGCATATTCTGTTTCTGATTCTGAATAAGACGTATTTCATTTTTTCAAGGAAGATAACTTTCTCTATACCAGAACTCCGAAAAAATATATTGTACGCATTTCTCCAGGGCCGGAATTAAGATAATGTCAGCCAGTATCTAAAAAGGGTAATAAAAATTTGACCGGAATTATCCATAAAAGGCAAGATCTTCATGATGATTACTACGCAAACTCAGGCGACCTTTTTTATATTTCGGGGTCCTTCCGTACCTGACTAGCACAGTGGGAAGAACGCTTTCGACATTTGGTAATCGATCATGATGAAGTGGATTTTAAAGTTATTTTATTTTTCTTAATCATCTGCAACAATATAAAATAACATTATGAAAATAAATTTTTTCACATTGGAAGAAAAAAAAAAGTAAGGGATATCATCAAGTAATTATTCAGTATATGTTATCGTAATGACATATTCAACACATATTTTTAAGTTCATTATGAGTAAGAAGTTAAAAATATCGGTCAGAGGGCGCGACGTCCTAAGTTAAATCATACATTAGATAAATAAAAAGGTAATATTTGATGACCGTCATCCGATAATGACGGATGGTTTGTTAAAGCCCGCAAAGTAAGATGGTAAGATAAATAAAATGATCTTTAAAATCATTAAATCAGTCGGTCTGATCTCTTCAATTTAAAAGAGCCATTTTTAATCATGTACAGTGCTTATTATATAATGATAAATTGGTAAAAAATCTTTTAGCGAATATTTAGCGTAAGTTTAATGCAGGTAATTTATTTAAACACTTTTAAAATACTTCATTATAGAATTTCATTATATAAAATTAGAAAATTTCCATTTTATTTATTCAATCGAAAGATAAAATTAAATATACAAATATACAAATATAAAAATGACTAAAAAATTATTAAATTAAAGAGATTCTTATTTACAAAAGTAGTATTTTTTAATAAATTATAAAAGAAAAATGTAAACCGGTAGTCCGTTATTAAGAGGATTTAAACCTTCGTAACATTCAGTTAGCACCAGGCTAATTGAAAAGATAGGTTGATTTTATCGAAAGATCGGTCATTTCGCTTCTTTAAGCCATTCTCCTTTTTTCTTTGGATTTAGTAATAGTAGTATTTACATTATAGAACATGAGTTTGTAGGATTACCAGGTTTTTCAGTTACTTCGGAAGTAATAATGACAACTGGTTTAGAAATGACGATAGTTGTTGAATTCATTTTTGTTTTATTTGAAAGATTTTTAAAAAGATTTGATTTGTTTGATTTATTTTTGTTTGTTTTTTTTATTATTTGTTCTTTGAATTTTTTTTTCTTTTATTATTTGATGAGGAAAATTTAACAAGACGAAATCAAGTGTATTTATAATATATCGAAACAAACGATAATCAGCTAACCCGAAAATTAATATTGTTTTTTTTAAAGAACTATGTTGTGTTCCGTCATATTTCGCTTTTAAATCATTTTTCCCCTGTTTCGAAATTAAAACATTATTTTCCCCTTTAAAAAAATTGTTTGCATATGATGACAAATTTATTGATGGACGATTGTCCTACAAATCCAATACAGATATAGTAATTTATTACCATTAAAATATTTAAAAATAGAACAATGAAAAATAGTAACACAAAAATTTCATTTAAAATTTTGTGATAATGATGAACATATTATTATCTTTTTTAGGGTTCATTTTTTTATTTTTTATGTCACTCGACCGATTTTGTTATTTCAATAATAATATTATTATTTACAGTTATAAAGTTAAATTGGTCATAAAAATAATTATTTTTATTGTTTGATGAATTTCTTAAGCATTGTTCTACAGTTAATTTAAATGAAAATAATAATAATATATTGTATATAATACATTGAAAAAAATAAGGCATGTGAGCGATTGATGATATGACGAATATGCAAACTTAATTATGAAACAAACAAATTATGTATGTTTATGATACTAAATAATATGCACGATAACCACATAATAAATTCTCGAAAAATTGGCTGAGATTATATTATAGTATAGATTTTCGAAACACTAATAAGGGAAAGAATATGAGAAGGATTATTGGAGAAGTACACCAACGTAAATCCGTAAACGTCTACAATAATAAGAAACAATTAAATTACTTACGATAAATGATGGCTTTAAATTACGTAAACTTAATATAAAACATTAATTAATCCAAAAAAAGGAAAACATTTCTATAAAGTACTAACGACTTCTATCTTGGACTAGTAACCATAATTTAGTCTTTGAATAAGTACATAAAAGCATAATCATATCAATGATATCATATTATTTATTGTATTACTTAAATATAATTATTGATTGCTTTGAAAATAAATCATTTTGATTATAATTCATTATGTTGTTTACTTTTTTATAGCGATTTAATCAAAAAAAAATTAAATATACATTTTCACGAGCAAATATTAAAACTAACTTAATTATAAAAAGAAATTTACGTCAACTGAAATTTATAATGATAAATTTGAATGTTTTTCTTGTAATATTCGTTTTTTAGTATATTTTATAAATAAAATTGAAGAAGTATTCGCTCCCGTTAGTCCTGTATCTCGTTTCTGATAGAATATCAATCGGACTTATGATTATTCATCAATTAATAAATTTCTTCTTAATTTCTAAATATAAAATTCATTTATTAATTATAAAATAAATTTATGCACAAAAAAAAATTCATACTTTTGTTGTATCGTGGTAGATTTCAAAATTATTTTTTTTTAAGTATCTATTCATAAAAAAAAATTATTGTTTTTAATATGATAGGATTAACCAAAAAAATTTAAGACCCCGAAGATCATTTTAAGACTAAAGGGCATCATAATAAAATAACATGAAAGATTTTTTTTTTTGTGTTACCATTTTTCTTTTTTAAACATAGATGATAAATTGGTAACACCAAATACTATTTTTAATCCGAGTTATTTAAAGTTACTATATTTGTATTAGATTTGTTGGACGAAATAAATTTTATTGTATGCAAGCCAAATTTTAAAAGGGGAAAATATTTCATGTGAATACTTTAATTTCGAAACAGGAGAATAAATGCGAAATACAATGATACAATGTATTGTAGTTCTTAAGAAAACAATACTAATTTTTGCTATAATCGATTGTTGTATCATATTACGTCTTAAAATTCGTTTGTTTCGATATATTATAAATACACTTGATTTCGTCTTAGTAAATTTTCCTCATCAAATAAAAATAATAACTCAAAGAACAAATAAAAAAATAAAAACAAATCAAATAAATCAAATAAATCTTTTAAAAATCTTTCAAATAAAACAAAATGAATCCAACAACTATCATCATTTCTAAACCAGTTGTCATTATTACCTCCGAAGTAACTGAAAAACCTGGTAATCCTACAAACTCATGTTCTATAATGTAAACACTATCCGCTAATCTAAAAAAAAAAAATGAAATAACGGAGGACGCTTTAATTTAAGAAAGAAGTAAAACCGGTCTTTCGATGAAATTGGTCTATCTTCGATTAGTTAGCCTGGTGCTACGATAATGAAGATTTGCACAGTAAATCCTCGTAACGAAACTTATAAAATCAATTTTTATATTTATTTAATTCAAAAGTACATTAATAACCTTGTAAATACGAGTAATAGTTTTTAAATTTTTTTTATTTTTTTATTTTTATTTTAATATTTGTATATATATCTATTTTTAATCTTCGATTAAAAAAAATAAAATGAAAAATATTTTGTCAATTTTATATAAAAAACTACTATTTCAAATGTTTATTGAACTTGTTATAAATTATTCATTGGTGCTCCTGATTATCTGAATTTAATCGTTCAATGAAAAATGTGGTGAATAAGGAAGCGAATGTTCACATAATATTTATTCATTTGTGAGAATAATTAATCTAATTTTAAATTAGTGGATTTCTTGAAGAAAATTTTGCTGTTCTTGATATAATCTTGCAATTTTGTGCATTTCTTGCATTTCTTTGTACGATGTAACAATTCAGTCTGTACAAGAATCGTAAGAATGTCGTAAAATTATCAAGAGACATCACCAATAAGAAAAATTATTTAATATATAACATAGAATGTTCTTCATAAGAATCAAAAAAATTTTTTTAATTAAAAAACATTACGTAAAGTGTAACTTTAAAAATTTTATCTTGTACGAATTTTTATTCAGATTTATCATGTTTGTAATAAAGTTTTCATTCTAATGATAAAAAAATAAAAAAATGCAATATTAGTCATTTCCTTTTGCTTGACCTAATGCTGGAAATTATCATTATGGATATAAAAAAAAGTTTGATTTTGGCATCACTCGGCTAACATTCGTTCTAATCCTTAAAAAAATTTCGATTATCTTCGATAAGACTATGGCTGGCTGTGAAAGGTTATTTCGTAGATCAGATGTGTAGTGGATATACTTAATCTTGAAGTAAGAGAATGCAGGACCCCGAACAAAACTAACCGTGGAGGTCTTTCCTTTTTAGATAATACCAGCCAGAGTTTGTGACGTTAAAATCATCTACTGGACTGATTTGGCCGTGCCGATCACTTGTGACTTAAAGATGCGATAAAGAATTTCTATCTTGCGCAATCATTTTTTTAGGACAAGTGTAACAGCTGTGTGACGTATAATATTCAAAATATTTAACATATGCTACCTAGATGCGGTTACTTGCATATGGCATCACCGGATTATGCACGGCATACAATAATTTGACTTTGAAACATAAAGGAGTATAGGGATATAAAGGAGATAATGCGTAAAAATACATATTACATAATAAGAAAATAAAATTTTAAATCTAACGATTATAAAAATGAATTTTTATTGTTTGTTATAATATACCTTGATATTGTCTTGTTAATTTTGTTCGAAGAATAAAAAAAAAAATAATAATAATAAACAGCTTCTAATAATTGTTCTATGTTTGTTATCATGAAGATTAAAGATTTGATAAATGACGCGATGATATTATATTATTATATGGTTAACATAACTTATATAAAATTTTTTATATTTATATTTCTTCTCGATAATAAAGTAAAAATGATTGATAGTATTACGATAAATTCCGGTGTTTATTCAAGTAATAAAAATATATATCTAAAAAAAAAATATGTACCATAATTAACTCATAGAAATATAATTAGAATGATCTTTCAGGCTTAAAATATAATTGTAATCATTTGCTGATTGATTTATAATGCCGCAGCAAACCATTGATCTGGTTTCATTTGTTTTACAAATTTGGATTGGATTTTTTTTAGATCAAATATTACTGTGTAGTAACTAACACAACATATTATTGTGATACTGTGACATCACTAAAAAAACAAATTCTAAGAATGGCTTAATAAAATTCTTGAAACTAGGGGATAACGCATAGGGAAAGGAGATAATAGAAGAATGTCTCATACATAATAAGAAAACAATGATAATAATATTACAATGATGATAATATTAAACTTTTATCGCATAAAATTCGTTTGTTTTGATCCATTATAAATATACTGAGATTTCGCCTTGTAAAATTTCCTCATCAAATAATAAAAAGAAAAATTCAAAGAACAAAAAAAAAAAAAAAAAAAAAAAAAAAAAAAAAAAAAAATTCACAAAAGTATTTCTCAAATAAAAAACAAATCTAATCACAATGAATTCAACAACTATCATCATTTCTAAACCAGTTGTCATTATTACTTCCGAAGTAACTGAAAAACCTGGTAATCCTACAAACTCATGTTCTATAATGTAAATACCACTATTACCAAATCCAAAGAAAAAAAAAGGAGAATGGCTTAAAGAAAGCAAAATGACCGATCTTTCGATGAAATCAACCTATCTTTTCAATTAGCCTGGTGCTAATATTACGAAGATTTAAATCCTCTTAATAACGGGACTACCGATTTACATTTTTTTTTCTATAATTTATTATTAAAAATATTACTTTTGTAAATAAGAAAACTCTTTAATTTAGTCATTATTATATTTGTATATTTGTTTATTTATTTTTTTCATTTCGATTGAAATAAAAATGAAAATTTTCTAATTTTATATAACTGATAATGAAGTATTTTAAATGGCTATTAAACTTATTAATTATCTGCATTAAACTAATGTTAAATACTCACTGCTGCATTTCAATTATCACATAGGATTTTTTCACTTATATAATAGTAAAGTACATGATGAAAAATGGCTCTTTTAAATTGGTGATCAGACCAACTGATTTAATGATTTTAAAGGTCATTTTGCAAATTTAACAGATTACAGTCAACTCTGGATATAACGAACCCTCTGTTCCAGGAGGTTCAGTTCGGTATATTGTGAATTCGTTATTTAATATATCGAACTAGTTTTCTTTGATATGTAGTTTAGGCCAAATTTGTAATGCTGGCCAGAATTATAATTTTTTTAACAATAAATATGAATTTATTTGAAAATTATTACAATGGTCGAAATACTCATGAAAGTACCAAAAATCATCATCCAAAATCACATGTAACCCGGCAAATTAGATCCGGCTACCATTTTTTGGAGGCGGCGCCAAGTAATTACGTAATTATGCAAATATCAGAAAAATTAGTCTATCGTATGTATGATGAAGTTTATCAAAAGTATCGTTTTTATACTATTTATATACGATCCAATTCTTTCTTCTTCTTCTTTATTTTTCACAAAAATGTCTCGTATAATCTGGTTTAAGTATGGCAACACCCAAGCGACTAGTCTTAAGTTCCAAAGAGATATTGTTGATAACTTAAAAAAAGATATTAAGAAGGAGTTGGATTTGAGCGTATCTCCTAACCGTATTTTTCTAAAAAAGCACAATATATACTGAGCCTATCTTGGAATCGGATGCTATTATAGATTATAGCTTCGGAAGCACTGCAAAAACGCCTCTTCTAGTTTCTGTACAACCCGGTAAGTAATAGTTTTCGACATACTCGTTGTTACAATAACTATCTTTGCCTTTTGTCTCCTAATCCAATTTAGATGAACATCAAGGTAAGCCTTTGTATCGTAATAGAGACTGGTGTTTTTGCGATTATGAAGACCACAGCCCACAGGTCAAAGAAAAACCCATCTAGTTCAGCGTCTCAACTGTGGCAACGATTTGAGCATTTCGTGCATCTTTGCCGCTCGTTAAAAATCCAGAAACATAAACGATAAGGAAATGATAACCATGTCTACCATTCATGCAGGTGCGTTTGAATGGCGGTAAGCTTCGACTTTTGAATTACCAATCTAGACTTGGAATACGCAAGTCACCATAAAGATACGAATTCGGAACATTATACTGGAAGAAATAGATATATTCAATGTGAGGATGATCGTTCGTGAAGGAAGATATTGCATAATAAACGGAAACACGGGGCATTTCTCGGATTGGATATGAACTCGCATGACAATCCAAATGAAATGCACCAATATAAGAAATGGACGAAAATCACTCTCAATGAGTCTGTTTTCATAAGAGAACATGGGAAATCATGAGATTTTATTATGTCTTATTTTAATAAAGGTGAATAATCTCAAGTTGCTAAAAAACTTAAGGCCATACGCAGGTAGGGCGTTCGCCTACGCTGATGTATGGCCCTTTGAATATCAACACTGCAGATAAAAGAGACCTCTAACTAGTGAAAGGGATCAGCATAAAACGAGCAGATACTATCGAAAGTAAGAGAAAGTTCAAAGTCCTATGCTAAAGACATGGATACCAATGTCTGTGTTAAAAAGATTCAAATGTGAATAATATGTTTGATGTTGATTCACATGTGATGATAGATTATGTGATTAGGAAAGAATTCGTAAAATTATATATTTTATGAGATTACAGTAGTACTAATTTAATTATTTACTTTATGATAATTAATAAATGCATTAGAAAAATGAATGTTTTTTATTGTATAAAAATTTTTTCTCGGCAAAAGTGATAAAAATTCATCTTCTAGATAAATATTATTAAAATTATTTTTTTCAACAGCATCTGTGAGGCTATTCGACAAATTTTCAATTCGAATAGTTACTGCGCCACCGTCACGTGATATTCGCTGACGGAATTTGAAATGACAATCAGTATCATCATCAAGACCAATTCAGGCTCTGGAATTAATTCAAGAAGAACTGAAACTGCATCAAAAATTTCACGAGCAGTTTCTTCACCCAATATGTCACGTTCTACAACGTCCGCTATAGCACCTGCCGTGTCAAGACTGTGACGCCTTCATTTATTCAAAGTGCTGAGACCATCATTTTTTATAGATTACATTAGAATGATCAAGATTAGTTATAATTTATGAGTTTATTTTCTGTCATGTGCAGAGCGTCTTTTTTATAATAGCAATGTAATATTGATATACTACTTGAAAAAAATAAAGACACGTATATTATTAAAGGAAGGGCAAAAAAAGACCCACTTATATGGGGAATGGTAACGGTCACGGTCATTAACCGGTTATGACCGGTCATGACCGTGACCGATATCGGTCATCCTCTTACTCAATAAAATAATAGTGAATTTAAAATAAAATTGGTTTAAAAATATTTGTGAATATGTCATTACAACAACATATAATTATTATAATTATTTGATATTCCATTTTTTTTTCTTCCAACATGAAAATTTTATTTTATGTTATTTTATTTTGTTGCAGACGATTAAAAAAAAATCTCAATAAAATAACTCATATCGAAAGACTGTCAAAAGCGTTCTCCCTACCGAAGACTTATGCTTCCTTGAAAAATAACTTCTTTTTTAAAATATATCCTATTCAGAATATGCTAATATTTTTAAGATCATTAATTTTTGTGAGAAATTCAGATAACTAAAAAATTATTGTTTTGGTACTATGTACGATAGTAATAAAGGTCACGCAAAATTTTTTTAAAAATATCTTATAATTAGAATAAAAATAATATCTAGGGTATTTAATATTAGATGCAGCGTACCTGCACAAGTATTGGCGTATTGTGTGTGATACGGATGTACGCCATTATTTAATAGTGCATGTTATTGATGTTATTGTTATATACAATACAATAGCGGAATAAACTTTTAAAATGATTTATATTATTATACTTATTATACTTGAAACACTAGGGGATAAAAGGGAGATAATGCATAGAAAAGGAGATAATAGAAGGATATCCCCATGCATAATAAGTAAACAATGATAATAATATTAAAACTTTGGCGCATTAAATTCGTTTGTTTGATTTATTATAAATATACCGAGATTTCGCCTTATAAAATTTCCTCATCAAAGTAAAAATTCAAAGAATAAAAAAACTAATCAAACAAATCAAACAAATTAATTCTCAAAAATCTACAAAAATCCTTCTCAAATAAAAAAAATTTAATCACAATGAATCCAACAACTATCATCACCTCTAAACCAGTTATCATTATTACCTCCGAAGTAACAGAAAAACCTGGAAATCCTACAAACTCATGTTCTATAATGTGAATACTACTATTACTACCTCAAAGAAAAATGAAGGATGGCTTTGAGAAATAACCGATCGTCCGCTTATCTTTACAATTAGCCTGGTGCTATTATGAAGATTTTTTTAACGAACGGCTGGGACTCTATTATAAAAAAAAAAAAAAATGATTACGTTTATTCTTATAATTTATTAAAAATCAATTTGTAAATAAATAGTTTTTGTAATTTAAAAATTTAGTATTGTATATATTTATTTTTACTCTTCGATTAAACAAAATAAAACGAAAATTATTTAATTCTATATAAAAACAAAAGTATTTCAAATGATTTATTAAAACTTATTACTGTAATAAATTATTCATGATAACTTATATAAAATTCTCGCTGTTGCAATTAAAACGCTATAACAAGAAAGATGAGAGATCACATATTCACATTTTTAAAATGAATAAATTAATAAAATATATTACACTAACGCTTATTTATTTCCATTTTTTAAAAAAGGAAGTATATTTTCAACGGTCATTTTATTTATTGTGTTTTTTTTTTTGGATTAGGCTATTAGGGCGGGTTAATCAAATTTACTATCATTAGTACTTGTTACGCTCACGCACTTCAGTCCTAACGACAGAGCTTATTTGGACAGGAGACAATGTTTTATTCTCTTGTCAATTAAATAATTTAGTATTATTATTTCATTCTCATGATATATTCGTTGCGAATGATAAAAAAAAATTCTTTCAAATGTTAATAAAACAACCGACTCTTGAAGGCTGCAACAATCAACCAACGAATGATCCGCGAAAGCTTCTTTAAGAAATTTTTTGTTTTATTGATAAAAATAAAAATGGAGTTACGCAATTATTATTTTTTTTTTAGAACAAATATAACTGTGTGGTATAAAACACACCATAACATATTTGATAGATGCAATGTCAACATATTACCGTATATATGCGAGATAAATACATAGGAAATAATAGAGAAATATCCTATACATAATACGAAAACAATGAAAATTTTAAATTTGACGGTAATACTGTAATGTGAAAATTTTAATACAATAAACTTTGTTTGAAGCCATTTATTATGAATAAACCTCGTTTTCGCTTCTTATCATGAAATAAAAAAAAATCAATAACAAATCAAAAATCAAACAAATCAAAACATATCAATTCTCAAAAATCTTTCACCTCTCGAACCTACAATTCAATGTTTCATAATGTAAACAAACACTAACCGCTGAATCCAAAAACGAAGACGCACGTTTTAAGAAAAAATGACCTTTCGATGGAATTAGCCTATCTTTTAATTAGCTGGTGAAGAAATTTTACAAGGTGAATTAGCGTATATTATTTTATAATAAATCGAACAAATGAATTTTAGAGGTTCAAAGTTAAAGATAGATTATATATATACTTTACTTATTTATTTTCCATCATTATCTCTTTTCTACGCACAGCATTATTCGTTTTTCAATATTCTCGAGTAGCCCAATACGTCCCAGCACGTGACTGTGAAAAAAAACAACGCAGTGCGCCAATATGTGATAAATAGAAGTTTGACAAAAAAACCCCAGAATCACAGATACTGATGGATTACGGAAACAAGTGACAGTGATGACAAACAAAATCTATTATTAGAAGCGGGAGCGGGATGACTGATTAATATTCTCCCGTAGTACAACAATTAATTATATAGAGATTTTTTTGGTAAAATCAATGGTGATTAAAATAGGTTTTTAAGGGGTTATCACATGGCTAGTTGCAGCCATTTAAAAAAAACTTGTGTAATAAACAATGAAAGATAGAGGAAGCGCAACAGAAAGATATTTATAGGTTCATTAGATAATTTATAATTATGTATTACGTAAAATCAAAAATTTTCACTTTATTATTAACAGAGAGTAATAAAAATATATACAAATATAAAAAATTCAAATTACAAACAAAATTTAAATTACACGTTATTATTTTATGATAAATACAATTCAAGTTATTATAAAGAAATTTAATAGCACCAGGCCATTTGTAACAAATAGTAGTTACATCATTAGGTATAATTTTTCGGTTAAGATTGAACTCCGTAGGTTTTGTCGAAGTCGTTTGTACCGTCGGTCCTCATAGAAGAATTTTTCGTTTACATTATAGAACATGAGTTTGTAGGATTACCAGGTTTTTCTGTTACTTCGGAAGCAACAATAACAATTGGTTTAGAGGTAATAATTGTTGGATTCATTTTGATTAAATTTGTTTGAGGAAAGAGTTTTAAGAATTTGATTTATTTGTTTAGTTGATTTATTTTTGTTCTTTGAACTTTTTTTTTTTTTGATGAGATTTTACAAGGCGAAACCAAATTGTATTTATAATAAATCGAACAAACAAAATTTAGGCGTTTAAAATAACTATTATCATCGTAGAAGATTAGAATTTTACATATTTCTTATTATGTAATTTACTTTTTATTATTATTTCTTCCCTATGTATCGTATTGTTTCGTTTCGATGATATTCTCCTTCTCCTTAATGTTTCGAAATTTTAAGCATAAATCAAACCATAACGGGTATAACCTTTTTTAGAAAATATTTGAAAGATTGGTATAAATCTATGAATACTTATATAGTAATAAATGTTTAATGCGTTACATCACACAAGTGAATCGCCGCACAAATTAATATTCTTGGTTAGAATAATATTTTGCATTTTTAATTTGTAATTTTGTATACGTTCGTGCATAATTTGAAACTTTGATTGTCACGATACATATCTGTGATAACGATAATATTTTATTTATATTATATTTTAAATTAAACCTTTCAAGAAGAAATTTATAATATTATATTCAATATATATATTCTTGTTAATTGATATTCTCACGCTATGTAATATTTAATATTTCTGATTGAACAGCTTAAAACAATATTTATTATTATTTTGTAAGTAATTTATTTGTAGCGTACAATAAAAATTGAAAGTAGTTCCACCGGATGAGTTATTTCAGCAGTAAAAGTTTTTCTCAATCATCTTATTAAAAAAAAAAAGGGACAAATAATACTAAATAATAATATTATTATTATTTCGAGATAACGAGGAAAAATTGTTTACAAATTACAGAATATATACAGCATTAGTCATCATAATTTATTTATTTTTATGTAACATTAAAAAAATTTTTGTTTTATTTATTGGTAATAAAATCGAAAAAATATATATTATATACAAATTAATTAACGATTAGACTTTCAGTATATTCAGGAATATTAAAAAATGTAGTCGATTTATTTTATAAAATCGTTTAAAGAAAATTTAAATCTTCATTATAGTATGAAATATTTCATTGAATCTGTGGAATCATCTTCCTATTTGGATAACGATTTGATGGGAGAAGTGAAATTAATATTATTATCGATTATTGATTATCACAAATTCTTAACAATGATTCTTATTTTCTATAGCATATTTATCTTTACTAGTCAGATAAACCTTCCCCTTAGTGTTTCAAGTATAATATTAATCATTTTCAGAATTTGACAATCATTTTTTAAATGTCGTGCATGATTGGTACTTGCCGTTTTCGATCACGTAAGGTGGTGACAAAACACAAAAAAAAAAAACACAAGAAAAAATATGTGTAATGTAAGTGAAATAATAGAACACACTTTTTCATGCTAAAAATCTTATTACCGTTACGTTCTCAAAAGTTGATGAACGACCCTAGCATCACCATGTAAAAATGGGTAGCCGGATTTGTTGCCAGGTTACATGCACATGATCCGGACAATTATTTCGGTAATTATAAAACTTTTTATTGATCTGATCGATCCTTTTACGCCACACACCACCTTTCTTTCTTTTACGAAATATTTTTCTAAAATAATTGTTACCATGTCATATCAACAACAAATAAGGTTTGTAAAGGGTGCCATCATACTAGAGAAAGTTGGGAATTTTTTAATGAAAAGGAATTATTTTGAAAAATGTTGCAAACGCTAATATAATATTACAATATCACATTCAATAAAAAAAAAACAGAAAATCTGACGCGACAATTAGTTATGCGGGATATAACAGAAACCATATATAATTCCTTTACCTCTTATAAATAATATTAAATAAACTTTATGAAGGAAAAAATACTGAACTAAGCGTGAGTTTTGTATTGAGTTATCAACAGTGAAGATATTGAAAATATTTTATTGTGAAATTGGCGTTATAATGGACACTCTTCTTTTGACATAGCGTGTTTAATAATATTTCATATTTGTAATGTATAAGAACAAACTATTTAGTTAAATACATGATCTTTTATAGCGAAAGTAAGTAAAATGTAGTATCTTAATAGTTTATTATAATAAATAATAAAATTAAAAGTACATAAAATAACTTTATAACATTTTTTTTGCCAATAAAAAAATACATCACGATAAAATAAAATTACCAAAAATTATATATTTTTTTATTCTAGGGTAGCGTAAATTTAGTCAATATAATTTGTATAACTATACTTTCATAGGCTTTTTTTTAATCAATAATTAATCACCGAAAATAATCGTCCGAGGACCCCGAAATATACATAAAAGGGTCAGGTCAGAGTTTGCGTATAATGAGTCAAAAAAATCATGTAGATCATTCCTTTTATGGATAATCCCAGCCAAAATAATATTTCCTAATTTAGACAATGGCTGAAATTATCGTAATTCCGGCCCTGAAAGAATGCGTATTTTGGACCACTTCTGGACCTGACCTCTACATATATATTTCGGGGTCCTAT